>QLOM01001315.1:0-21878 GCA_003313785.1 Termitomyces sp. MG148 | reverse complement strand
AGAATGGCATCGACAAATAAAGAATCCGCCCAGGGACGGGATCTTTGATATTGGATTGATTGATGATCGAGCCTTAAGAACGATAAAAGACCAAGTTTATGACGCCAAGAGGAGCAGTATAATAGCCGGTCAGTTTACTTTGCAAAGCAGAAGAGCTTGTTACTAAAACTCACAATGGCCTTTCTACATTTCCTCCTGCAACGTCAAACGTCGCTGATTACAACATTGCAAATAATCGGATTTGCATGGATACGTTGGACACATGTTCGACTGTGTGATGCTGCCCTATGCTCATGACGATTTGTTCGTCGGCGGTAAACGTATCGATCATGAAATGTCGACGGTAATACGTTGCGTTATGACAATACCTGCCTGCCTTTAATTGCTTATTTCAAATTGGTACAAACCAACGTCCGCGTGGGTGCCATATTTCTTCCCGACGCGTTGACCTTACTTCAACGATACGTCGATGATGCCGTGTGGACGTGCGAATGTCTTGTCCGGCATGGGTAATCGATTAAACATTGTTCCGTTCAAAAAGACCTGCTGGCGATCAAAGGTAATCTGGCCGAAGTCTCTCCCCGAGCCAAAGGGAAGAGAAAACACTCACCATTGCTGGATACCTATGCTGAAGCGTCAATGAGTGGGAGCACAAGAGCAAAGAAAGGGAAAAAGAACGATCAGGTTTTTCTCTCCTGCGCAGGCAACTCCACTGGAGCCGTCAGTTCGACCAATGCAGCTTGCGTGGTATGCCTTGGTCGACACACCCACGATATCTGGCACTGCTCTGCTCGAGACTTATGGAACGGACAAGCAGCATATGTTCGGCGAAATCAAAGCAACCGACTCATCGACCCCAAAGGAAAAGAGCTGTGCACCGATTGGCAAAAACCTCGAGGATGCAGAGTCAGATCTCACGATTACAAGCACAAGTGCTCCGGTTGTGGGAAGAAGGATCACGGAGCTCAGAGCTGTACTCTCATGCAAACAGTTTAGATTTGCATCTCCCTATAAGTTCAGGTACTGGGAGGAGCAAATACGAGCCGCTGGAATTCAGAGCGTGTATCCTAGCTTGGCTCAGGACCTGGAGTTCGGACTTGATGCTGGAATCCCTCACGTGCACCAGACCTATACCCCAGACAATAAAGAGTCGGTGGAGAGGCTGTGTCAAGAATTTGAGAGGATTGTTGAAGCAGAGTTTGAGAAAGGAAGGTACCTGGGGCCATTCACGAGACAAGAGGTGGAAGAAGTCATTGGGCCATTTCAAACCTCGCCACTTAGCATCATTCCCAAGCCACATAAGCCTGGAAAATATCGAATTGTGCAAAATTTGTCTTACCCCCACTCACACTCTCGCAGCCACCCAGAGGTTAAATCGATCAATAGCCGCATTGATTCAGCTCGTTTTCCTTGCACATGGGGAACCTTCAACTCAGTATTTCTGCTCATTGCAAGACTCCCACCAGGGTCTCAAGCTGCAGTGCGGAATGTTAAAGAAGCATATCGAACCGTTCCTATCAGACCTGACCAATGGCCAGGGATCGTTGTCAAGCTCCATGGAGAGGACAGGTTCGCCATTGACACAATGGACTGTTTTGGATTGGGATCAGGGTGTGGCTGTTATGGAACGGGGGGGGATGCTGGAGCACAAATCATTAGAGCTAACGGCATGGGACCTCTATCAAAGTGGGTCGATGACCATGTCTTCTTTAGAATCCGACGAGAATTCTTGGCTGAGTACAATGCATCCAGGACATGCTGGGCAGCAGAGGTGCAAGGGAACGGAGGAAGAGTCCAAAAAGGAGGGAGGATATGGTACCAAGGAGCCAGAAATCATGAGGACAGATTTGACGAATATGATGAGGATTTGTTTTATCCTTTCCAGGATCGGTCAATGGCTTCTCCGAGGTCTGTTAAAGATCAACAGTTTACTTACAGCTTCTCAGATATTGACGACCTGTCTGAAAAGCTGGGGATTCCATGGGAGAAAACCAAAGACATTCCATTCTGCGATGGAGTCCCTTACATCGGATTCTTCTAGAATTTACAATCACGTTATGTTAGCCTGCCAGAAGAAAAGAGAGACAGGTATCGTCAAGCTATTGCAGATTGGGAGAAAACGAAATCGCATACATTGGATGAAGCCCAAAAGTTGTATGGAAAACTCCTTCATGCGTGCTATGTGGTCCCTAAAGAGAGGCTGTTTCTCACCAGCCTGGAGACCTTCATGGGACTCTTTCGTGATCGTCCTTTCATGCCACGCACACCACCAAAGCGCACCTCAGCCGACTTGCTCTGGTGGAAGCAAATATTATCTACATCAATGGAGAGATCAATTTCGGAATCACGACCATATTGTGACATCCAAGCCTACTCCGATGCCAGTTCTTCCATTGGCATTGGCATTACAATCGGGGAGAGATGGAGAGCTTGGAAACTGTTACCTGGCTGGAACCAGCAAGGGAGAGACATCGGTTGGGCAGAAGCTGCAGAGTTCTACTTCTTGGTATCCACCATCATCAGCACAAGAGGCTCAGAAAACAGATTTCGAGTCTACGGAGATAACAAAGGAGTCGTGGAAGGGTGGTGGGCTGGCCGCAGTAGAAACGTCGCAGTCAACGAGATATTCACACTTATTTTTGAATCCTGCGAACAATTCAGCATTGACATATCAACTCGGTATGTACAAAGCGAGTTTAATCCAGCCGACGGCCCTTCCAGAGGGGTTTACCCTCCCGAGAGTCTCCTCTTACCCAGAATCGAAATCCCAAAAATACTGGAAGAATTCATGGTTGACTTCAATGAGCCAATACAGCCCAACAGAATCACGGGTGACCAAAAAGGCAAAACATCCACTCAGCAGTGCAAAAGTCATGAAAGCAAAAGGCAAAACTCACCACAGGAGCTTGAAGAGCAGCAAGTTGAGGACTGGCTTGCGAGTTCCGAGTTCTGGCTTGACAAATAAGCGCTTTGACGTGGCATTAGGTAAAGCCAGAGAAAATGCCAAGCACAAGCCAATGCCTTACCCGTTGGGGCTGGAGCCAGTATCTTCCAGTCTGAGACCTCATGTCCTGGCTCGAGACAGGCTGCGAATGTGGAGACCTGAGCAAAGGGTGTCAGAGAGCACCAGCAAGATAATTGAGCATTCAATAACAGACGAAGATGAGAAAAGAGTCTTTGAAGTTCTGAACCAAGCTTGGGCCGAATCGACTAAAGCAACATATGGGACAGGCCTCCTCCTGTTTCACATGTTCTGTGACATTCGAAATATATCTGAAAGTGGCCGAGCTCCTGTGACACATGACGTTCTTGAAGCATTTGTAGCCGCAATTGCTGGCGCTTACTCAAAATCAGCCATAGAAAACTTCGTGGCAGGCATTAGGGCCTGGCATTTGCTGCATGGAGTTGGATGGGACATTGATGAAATCAGATTACATGCCCTACTAAAAGCCGCAGAGAGATTAACTCCAGCTAAGTCGAAGAAAAAGAAGCGTTGTCCTTGCACTCCAGCATTCCTAGTAGCAATGCATAAGCAATTAGGACTGGAGAATGAGCACCCCGATCCACTCAACGTAGCCGCTTTTGCATGCGCAACAACGTCTTTCTACAGCGCAGCAAGATTAGGAGAGTTCACCGTCCCAACGTTATCCTCTTTTGATCCTTTGGTGCATGTAAAGCCGAGTAAGGTCTCTCATTCAGTAGATCGAGCCGGTCTAGAGACCATGGCTTTTTATCTGCCGAGAACCAAATCCGCCGTGCATGGAGAAACAGTATCCTGGGCAGCACAAAACGATCGCTCAGACCCCAAAGAAGCCCTGAACACGCACCTTCGAGTGAATGCACCACCCACAGATGGTCCGCTCTTTGCCTATAAAAACAAGAAAGGAAAGATTTGTCCTCTAACCAAGAAAAAGTGCTTAGAGGTACTTACAAAGGCAGCAAAGGAGGCGAAGTTGGAACCGCTACAAGGACACGGCCTCAGAATAGGGGCTACACTAGAATATCTGATGAGAGGTGTACCATTCGAAGTAATGAAGGCAATTGGCCGTTGGTCCAGTGACGCATTCTATGGATACCTATCCAAGCACGAGCAGATTCTAGCACCCTACTTGCAGGCCATACCAGACTTGCACGAGTCATTCATTCGACTGACTCTTGCGTCCAGGACGTAGGGCACAGCTCCGGTAAGTTTAAATCCAAATGCAAACCGGAGTCACGGCTAAATCAAACGGGTATCGCAAGTTTAGAGCGCGATGCGTCGTGGACTCCTGGCTCAGGAAAGGGGAATCGTGGCTGTTTTTCTTGCTATCCCATTCTTGACATTACGTCTTGGCAGCCCTCACTGAAGGTCGGAGGATCACACAGTGGTTCTTGCCCATTGTCCCTTACTATATGTAAATTTGTAGCATTGACTGTAACTCTGTACAAATTATACCTTTTACTGGTCACGCGCCGAAGTCAAAGAGGGTTGGCCTGGGAGTCGAGAGGAACGAGTGACTGCCAGGGTGTGGTCTTTGAGTGAGGGTGGCTGTGACGTCACAGAAATTCCCTTCTTTCTGTGACAGCCACCCGCCTTAGTCTTCGTCGCGCTCGCCATACCGTTCAGCTTACGGAAGTTTATTTTCCTGCCCTTCCCACCCAACTAAAGGTTTCCCGTCAGGTTGCATGACCACCAACAAGGAGCATTCATAGGTTAACGTGTAGCGCCATCAAGGCCTGTGGCGAGTAACGATTCGGGCTCGTAGGAGTGAGTGTAAGTCAAGGTAGGCAGGGATTGCTTTCCGCCCCACTCTCGCTAGTTTCATCGTCTTTCCTGCCCGCCCGAATCGCGGCTGTTTTTCTTGCTATCCCATTCTTGACATTACGTCTTGGCAGCCCTCACCGAAGGTCGGAGGATCACACAGTGGTTCTTGCCCATTGTCCCTTACTATATGTAAATCTGTAGCATTGACTGTAACTCTGTACAAATTATACCTTTTACTGGTCACACGCCGAAGTCAAAGAGGCTGACATGGCATATCCTTGGATTTGTCAGCTTAGTCCACCATCTTTCCAGAAAAAAAATCTATGAGTTATATGTATTTTTGCATTGATTCACCTTCTGATACTTTTTTCCGAGATCTAGAATAGATTGAGGTTGTATTAAAAACTGAGCTGATTCTTATCTCACTACTTGTCTCGAAAATTGTTACTTCGGATGAGGAATGGACACGTGGATGTCACATATTTTTTGATTTATATTTTTAATTTCATTTATAACTTATTTAGTTTATAATTTATAATTTAACTTATGATTTGAAGATTGCCAAGGAGTGGCTTGGATGTTGCCAAGGGGGATTGGCATCAGCAAGAGGGTTTTTTGCAGAAAACCACATTGGGTCCTGCAATACATATAGAAATTTTGGTTAAAACTGTCATTAAGTGAAGTAAGTGAAGGTTTTTGTCCTCTTGGCTGCAGCTACAATGTTGTGGTCTGTTAGCCATCTAGTTCCTTTTTTAGATTTTTTTTGGATTCTGAATGGATGACAATCCTTGAATAAAGTATGTAATCAGGCATGATGCACATTCAATGCTCAAGTTTGTTAGAACTTGGTACTCTTAGGACGCTGACAAGAGATCTGACTGACAAGAGATTTTATAAGTCTGTCCAGTAGCGTAAGTATGTGTTGGTAGAGTTCATAATAATATTGGCTTACCCTCAGTTCAATACGCAATTGACTGAGGGTATTCGTAGTATTGTGTCCATATATATAACAAAGGAGGGGGCCACATTGTGGCCAGTGTGATGTGGGTGAAGGGTGGAGAGTGGCCGGATGTAGGGGTCAATGGTGTGCTTTGATTGTTTGAGAAAAAAGGGAAAAGTCTAACAAAGTTAAAACTATGTCCTGAGCTGATTCTTGTCTCAAAAATTGTTATTCACATGACTTACTAAATGCTCACCTCATTTAATGTTTTCATTGATCTGTTGGAGAGCTTGTGTAAGGGTGACCTCTGGAGATTGCAACTAAGTCACACAACTGGCAGAGAGAAATTGTTTTAGAACAGTACAGTACAACAGAAAAGATAGCTAATCATCTGGCAGAGGAAAATCCAAAGAGAACAAGTCTAAAGATCCCTCTGCCATGGCATGGCACATCAGCATGGGTAGCAGAGGCATGGGAATGACTATGCAGTACTTCTTGGAGGGCATGGGAGTGTCCTAGAGATCTCTGGAGAACTCTGGAGAACTCTGGGGTTCCAACCCTGACAGTTTGAGGCATTGTGCCAAATATGCAGCACTCACCTCATAAAAATACTGGACTTCTTGTATCCTCTTCCTATTTTTATCAGGAGACTACCTTTTTTTCTCCATTTTTGTCACTCTTTTTCCTTTTTTTGGCCTTTTTATATACTCTTCTCTTCACAGAACATGCCTCTCCATTTACTCTTTCTATTTATTTCTTAACTTTACAGTCAGACACACTCCTTTAGTTATTTATTTTTATTTTAGAATCAACTTTACTGTGACAGTCACGCACTGTTATAGATTAGGTAAACCTTGGGTTAATTAGACATTTATGTAAACAGAAGTCATGTGATCTAGTCAATTTTTTGGGCACTTGACATAGAAAATCCTTAGACTTGTTCTCTTTGAATCTTTCTCTGCCAGGTGAGTAGATCATCAGTTTCAATTGACAGTGACTACATGATTACAAGCTTGTATTTCAACAATTATTGATATGTCTTGAACATTATTTATTATAAAGGACATCACTTCACATGTTGGTATTTTGATGTCAGGTTTCACTGATCATGGAGGCTCAGTTTACTGAGCAAATCCCTTACAATAGAGCATGATAACTTTTGCATGCACTTCTAGAACCTACCAAGGGCTTTAGAATTTGTAAGGGTGATCTCTGGAGGTTGTGGCTAAGTCACACAACTAGCAGAGGGAAATCCAAAGTGTATTAGAACAGTACAGTACAACAGAAAAGATAACTCATCACCTGGCAGAGGGAAATCCAAAAGAGAACAAGTCTAAGAATCCCTCTGCTGCAGCATAGCACATCAGTGTGGGTGGCAGAGGCATGGAAACAACTATGCAATATCTCCCAGAAAGCATAGGAGTGTCCCAAAAATCTCCAGAGATTGCTGGAGAACTCTGGGATTCCAAAAAAGGAAGTCCCCTAACATCACTCTCTCCTTAGAGTGCGGTGATAAGCCTTTGGCTGAGCTCAGCACACTGGCACTATTTTTAGCAACTTATATTTTGCAGCAAGCATGAATTGAACTCAGGCTACAGGATGCAACATGTGGAATCACAGAACCTTAGCAACTACCTGACTTAGCAACCACCTAATTTGACAGTCATATGACAATCTACCAGTCACATGGCAATCACAAAACGTAGCAACCACGGGACCTTAGCGACCACCTGACTTGGCAATCACCTGATGCTTACCTGACTTCAGCCTGGCCCTCATTCAGATCCTCGATCAGAGATAGCCGACTATAGAACCTTTAGCAACACCTATCAAAACTCAGTGCTTCTCAAAGATCTGACGTCAGATCACTTTTAGGGATGCTTATTGCTTATTCAATGCTTAGCAACTTACTTGAGACAGGCCCCCCTGCATATTTGACCTTTTTCACTGCTAGAATGTTGAGTTAGCGCTTGCTGACTTGACAGACACCGTCGCTTAGCAACTTTCACGTTCCATTGCCCTTGTCATTCTTTTTCTTGATTGATTAATTAGCGACTTTTAGTTTAATTAACATGGCAACTTAGCGCCTATAAATACTGTACATATTTTGTCTTAGCTACCATTGAATCATATGCCCCACAGTTCCAATCACATTTCAGCGCATTCTAAGTCCTCAGAGTTGCTAAGTGATACAGTCTTGCCAACTCTACCTTACTGACTTTGCCTGCTGACTTTCATACTTATGGTGTCATATGGGCACACTATTGCCAACGTCAACATTGCTAAAGTCCTTGCCAACTTCTAGCACTCTAGCACCTTGCAGGCTTACAGCTTAGATTGCTAAGCAACTCATTTATTTTTTCTAAAGTTCAACTCCACTAAAAAGACTAGGCTTCTGGGACTCTGCCTAGAACTCTTTCAAAACTAGCGACTGCCCAACGCTACTCATTTGTGAGGTGCTAGGTTTACCATTCACCTAGACAGTGTTTGGCAACTTTTGGGTGTCATCAGCAGCATCCTAACACACTGGGTAGAACAGATTGTGAATGACATGGTTGGTCAAGGAGATGGAGTAAAGGCTGCAGATAAATTGGGGTGCCTTGCAGTGGTTGCAGTGGAAGTCCCTGACAAGGGCAGATGCATAAACATTTTCAGCAGGCTCCCAGGAGTTGTCCTCAATACCATAGTCCTTCCACTTGACCTTGTACTGTAGTTTATGTCAGAACAGACAGCTGTCCAAGTCCGCTCCATCACTAGCAAGGACGGAGGTGGCAGAGGAGTTGTCTGGGGCAGACAAGAGTTTGACCATGTTGAAGACCAAGTGCAGTCAATGCATGCTGACAGACAATTGGAGTTAATAAACAAGGGGTCCTACTTGATGCTTGACTACGTATGGTTCCAGCTGTCAATGTGAGAGCTTTTGCGAGGGCTGAGTAGTTGCAATGTTGGATGCATCTAGGTAAACACAATCTCCAGGCTTGTACTGGGGAGCTGGAGTTTGTCCTTGGTTGTAGTGCCAGGCTATGTTGTCTTTTGCCTTGGTCAGCGCAGCCTTTGCCTTCTCCTGTGCCTTCTGCATGCAGTCAACAAAGTTGTTGACCAACTCATTCTTGGATCATTGTGTGCATGGTTCAAAGGCTATCTGAGAGTACCAGCCAGTGTCAAGGAAGAATGGAGAGACCTGTGTGGATGCATGAACATGGTTGTTGTACTGGAATTCCACCTTGGGGAGCTTATCCCAATTGTCCTGCTGCTTGTTGCAGAACAGCTGTATCAGAGGACTTCCTTTTTTGGACCCCCAGAGTTCTCTAGCAATCTCTGGAGATCTCTGGAATGCTCCTGCACCCTCCAGGAAGTATTGCATAGTTGTTGTCACACTTTTGCCACCCACGCTGATGCGTTGCACCATAGTAGAGGGATTCTTAGACTTGTTCTCTTTGGATTTCCCTCTGCTAGGTGATTAGTTATCTTTCCTGTCATACTGTACTGTTCTAATAAAATTTGGATTTCCTTCTGCCAGTTGTGTGACTTAGCTGCAACCTTTGGAGGTTGCCCTTATAAGCTGGAGGTACTGTTCTAGCTCCTGGTTGATGTGCTTGGTCTGCTCATTGGACTGCAGGTAGTAGGCGGTGAACATGTGGAGCTTAACATGCAGGAGGTAGTAGAGTTCCCAGTGAAATTAGCCACAAACTGTGGGCCCTAGTCAGAGATGTAGGCATTGGAGTGGCCATGGAGTTTCCAGACATTTTTTTGGTACAGGTTGGTGTTCCCATTGCGGAGCAGGTTGTATACATTAGAATGAAATGCACTTGCTTACTGTAAAGGTCTATGACAACCATGACAGCGTCATATCCATGCGTGTCTAAGAGTTCCACAATGAAGTCAATGAAGGCCACACTCCAACGTGCTGCAGTTGATTGGTCAGAGGGCATCAGTGGGGCTTTGTCCAGAGGCAGAGATCACAGGTGCTGGTGTTTGCCAAAGAGTTTTCAACACAACCAACATGCTACAGTACACTGACCCACTGACATCTAATAGTTTGTACTTGTTCTGTCTAGAGATACAGATTCCTGCTACTTTAGTAGTGGGTTTTGGAGACTGAGTTAAATATTGAACATTTGGCAGGGACTCACATTTCATCACATGCTTCATTTGTTCCACTCCTGCTATTATGTCAACCTACAGTTTCATGTCCAAGAATTGTTGTCAAGATAATTGTTGTTGAAACTGTGAACTTACCCCTTTGCAAACCCCCTTGCTGTGTATAAATATGGATATAAACATTGTTTTGGAAGTATCCAGAGCTTCCGCCATTTTTTAACCTCTGTGGGTCCATTATTTTGATGTTTTTCAACTTCATCAAAGCACAATCACCTGCAGTACCTGCAACACCATCAAAACAAAATGACATGCTTTCTCAAATACCAAACATCATCTGTTATGTGTGAGAGAAGATTCACAAGACTACCCCATGCTGGTAGCTATGTTTTGGGATTTGAGACTGTTTATAAACACTGTAAGGTCAGACCACACATGTTTCAATGACAACATAGATCTTTTTCCTGTCACCACCAACAACAACAACAGTAACATTAATATAACAGCATTGAATCACTCCTTGTCACCAATATAGGATGACCCCTTGGTCAGAACACTGGTATTTTTCTTTGATGGTGATGTCAAATTACTATGTCCTGGGAACCACTCCTTTTTGCATGCACTCTTCCCTCCTCACTCAGATATCTCTGTATTTTGCAACTGCATGCAGGTCCTTGCATACCAACATGCCTGTCAACTCAATCTATCTAAAAGATGAGTGCACAACAGATGTTCAATGCTTGCTATGGACTAGATGGGTGAGTCATATTTGACTGCATTGAACCTATTTCATAACTGGCTTCTTGCTCAGACTATTATTTTTGAGCATGCCCATTAGTACTGCCAAATTCAACACATTGTTGTATATAGCACACAAATACAAATGTCACACAATCTTTGATAGCCTTGCTGCTCAGTTGCAAATTGAGATTGATCTCAGTCAATTGGGGATGATTGGTTGGGCTTTGCTCATGGTAAAGGGATTGAACTGGATTTAGTCCAAATAGTGACAGCTGTTGGTTTACACAGGATGTATTGTACTACCTAATATGCCATTGTTATACTACAGTGCATAATCCTTACTAACCTTTGATTCACTCTTATCTTGCCATAGAAACAGATTAAGGAGGGTTTGCCCCATTTTCATGCATGGAAGTATGGCTGAATTGACTCCATACAAACAAAGTTGTGAGAGATGCACTGTTCATTATGCAAGAAAACTTCATATGACAATGGCTTGCCAATCCACTGCCCTCAGAGTGCTCTAACCCTTTCAAATATATCACCGCATGCAAGATTATAAGGGCCAGAAGGACCGTTTTAGCCGCCCTGAAGTGCTCACTGGTTGGATGCTGCATTGGGACCAACTCCTTTGCTTGGGATGCGGTGTAGTTTGTTGTGCAGAGCACCCATGCAAGTTGACACAAGGGAGGAACTCCCAGCATTGTTTGGTTTTCATAGTTGAGAAACAACTTGCCTTGCTCTCTCCCACTATGACATTGCCTAATTTAGAAGGAGAAAAACATGATCACATGTAGTCATCACATGGATGATCATGTGCAGTGTTGATGTTTGTTGTTGAACATTGCATTCTCACCTGCACCACCACAATGGATGACCATCTTTATTAGAGTTCAATACTTCTATTGTTGAAACCTGATAGATAATGAGTCTAGTCCTCAGTCAGTGTATGTTTGACTGAGAGCGCTACCTGATGGATAATGTAAGTCTAGTCTATCTGGCAACATATTAGTGTGTGGTAGGTCAAAGAATAAATGTTCAGCTTATCTTCAGTCAGTGTATGTTTGACTGAGGGTGTTGGTAGGGTAGTACTCATATATATATAGGCATCATTGGTGACAATGGAGGGCCATGTTGTGGCCAGTGTGATATATGTGAAGTGTTAAAGGGGTGAAAGGTGTCAGGGGACTCCTCATTTCTCCCTTCTTTCACTCCTTATTCTTTCATTCTTCCTCTATTTATTTCCTTATTTCTGCTGTCACTCTTTTACTTTACTGCTTCTATTCTTTCAACACTATCTATTAGTACTATTCTCAGCCCTTGAGGTGCTCTGGTGCTTTAGTTATCATTCAAACAAGTGTAGCCAATGCTTCCAGAGGCTTAGTCATCTCAAGGCTAGCCTCCAAATTACTAAGCAAGTCACATGAGACATGTGCATGACCTCTGGCAATGGCAATTTCCGAGTTTTTGATTATTTTCGGAGATTTTCCTTTTTTAGATTATAAATTTTATTGTGGCTTTTGTCATACTATTACAGTTACTTCCCATGCTTCTGGAGCCTTGGAAGCGTCACTCCTGGCATAGGGAATCCCTAGACTTGTTCTCTTTGGATTTCCCTCTGCCAGGTGAGTAGTTATGGTTGTATTACCTATATACATTCGAGTAGTGAATAACAGTGAGGTGCATATTGAGGAGATGGACATGAATGTAGGGTCAATGGTAGCATACTTTGAGCATCCAATACTCCTCCTCACCATAGACTCCGAATTGGAATGTGTGTCTTCTCCTCACATAAGAATCGATGGTAAACTACTGTGCTTGAAGACCTAGGAGAGAGCACAGGTGCAGGAATAGAGGAGCGGGGAGAGCCTTTGTGAAGATGTCCACAACGTTAAATTTCATGTTGACGTAGCAAATACATATGTCACCTGCTTGCACACACTTGCAAAAGAAGTGATATTTGATGTCTACATGCTTGACATGGGTATGGAACATGGGGTCTTTGAATAACTTGATGGCAACATTATTATTACAAAGGATTGGTGTTGCCTTGCTCATGGTGTCAAATCCAATGCTCTTGAGCAGAGTCCACAACCATATGCATTCTTGGGCATTTTCATGGCCATGTACTCAGCTTCACAAGATGAGGTGGCAATGGATTTTTGCTTCTGGGCCACCTATGAGATGATGCCTGAGCTAAAGCTCCAAGCATAGCCTCCAATGCTCCGCCACATATCCAGGCAGTTTGCCCAGTTGGAACCAGTGAAGCCAGTGAGATTGGCCAGTGTTTTGGTGCCACCTAGTACCAACTTGAGTTCCCAGGTGCCCTTGAGGTATCAAACAAGTCTGGTAGTGGCCCACCAGTGAATGGTGGTGTAGTTGTTGACAAATTGTGTCAACTGTTGCACAGCATAAGAGATGTCGGATGAGGTGGAGATGACTACATATAGTAGGCATCCCATGAGATATCTGGATGGGAATTTCTGGAGTGTCTCAACCTCATTGGGGGGAAGAGATAACTAGCTGGTCTGTCAAAGCTTGAGGCCAGGTTCCAGGGGGAGGGATAGGGGGGCCGCATTGGATTGGCCAAATTGTTGTACTATTTTGTCAATTAGTGCGGTCTGGGAAAGTTTCACAGTACAATTCTGACAATCCCATTCTACTGCAATCCCTACAACAAACTTGGGCAAGCTGAGGTTGGAGATGGTCCAAGTGGAACTAAGTTGGTGCTTAAATTGTTTATTCTCCTCTTTATTGGCTGCTATGGATAAGAAATTGTCGATGTGGACTGCAGCTATGACAGTTCCAGTGTTGCTCTTCCTATAGTATATGCATGATTTGCATGCAAGTCATGTAAATCTCCAGGACATCATGTTGTCATTCAGGGTTTTGTTCCATATGTGTCTGGCTTGCTTCATGCTGTACAGGCCCCTGAGCAGGCACTACACCCAGTCTTCTTTGCCAGGTTCTTCAAACCCCTCAAGCTGTTCCATGTATTGGGTCTCATTATCAGGGAGCAGTCCATATAGGAAGGCTGTTTTTACATTGATCTGCATTGCATCCTAGCCTTGGATTGTGGCTAGGTGAAGGAGGATCTGCCATGATTCCATGCACACCATTGGTGAGGTGGTTCTAGTGCAATTATGGCCATAGACTTGCTTGAAGCCTTTGAATACCAGTGTTAAGGGACTTCCATTTTCAGAACTTCCTTTTTCAGAACCCTGGAGTTCTCCAAGGGTTTCTGGAGATCTCCAGGATGTTCCTGTGCCTTCCAAGAAGTACTGCATAGTTGTTCCCATACCTCTGCCACCCATGCTAATGCACCACGCTACAGCAGAGGAATCCTTAGACTTGTTCTCTTCAGATTTTCCTCTGCTAGGTGATTAGTTATGTTTTCTGTTGTACTGTACTGTTCTAATAAACTTTGGATTTCCCTCTGCCAGTTGTGTGACTTAGCTGCAACCTCTGGAAGTCACTCTTACAGCAGAACAAGTCTTCTAATCCTAGTCTGGAAGCCCCCTATAGCCGCCAAAACTCATCCAGCTCCTATCTGTTGCTTTTTCACTAGACTTAAGCACCAACTTTATCTATATCTCAGCCAACTGCTTCAAAAGCTCTCTTGGATGCCACAGCCTCTGGCAAGGAAGCCTGGACCCACCTGCTCCATCTAGAAATACAAGTGCAACTTACCCAAGCCTCTCTTACACAGTACACCACCGAACTCACCCACCTCTGCCAAACTACCAAAACCATCTCTGACTCCCTCCGCACACTTTTTGACTGCCTTGCTCCAGTATCAGCCAACCCCCTACCACCTACCCCGCTGGTGCAATGCCCTCATGCCACGTGGTCCTCTCTCCTGGCATGGGAGTGCTCCAACCTCCCGCACCTGGCAATCCCCAACATGTACAATGGTGACCGTGTGTCTAGGGAATGCTTTCTCCAATCTTGTGTCACCTACATCCAACTCTGTGATGACAACTTTGTCTCCGACAAGCTGAAGATTGCATGGGTCCTATTCTATATGAAATTGGGATGGGCAGCCACCTACGCAATGAGGGTCTTCCAATGCCCTGGTGACATCAGAAGCTTTGCAGACTAGGCCAAGTTCAAACAGGAGTTCCATGATGAGTTCTTCTCCTGGAACCCAGCCAAAACTGCCACGCTGGTTTTGTGAAACAGGGATCAGTATGGCCAAGGGAAGCAATTCCTGGACAAGTACATTGACTTGTTCCATGTGCTAGTAGAGCAGGCCAAGTACTCCAATGGCCTGCAGCTGTGCCTTACCTTTTGGAAAGGGCTCCATCTGATCCTGATGGAGCGCATCAACAATCTTGTAAAAAGATGCCTAGCAGATGATCAGGTCCTATTGTGCTACCAGGTGGCTTGGGAGCAGTGTCAGCTTATGGAGCTCAAGCAGGACCTCCACAAGGCTGCAACCCCTGCTTCCTCCTTATGCCTTCCTATTCTGCTTCCCTGTTAACCAAACACTCTGCCCCTAGCAGTGCTGTTGGCAGCACCTCTAGTACTCCCGGTACTGCCCCTGGATGCTCCAATAGACATGTACACTTTCTGGCAGTGTGCGCCTCTCCCATTCTCATGCCAATGCTGTGGCGCACAGGGCCACTTTGCTCACCACTGCCCCTGGAGCCTAGAAGTCTAATATATGTCCCTGGAGGAGCAGTAAGAGCTACTCCTGCAACTCCTGGCAGCCTGCAACGTGGCTGGGATCCCTTCTCCAAATGCCCCTGCTCCAGAGAGCACACCCAAGGCTCCTCTCATTGCTGGAGAGTTGCAGGAGTTGCAGGAGGGTTTTTAGGGATGCAATGGATGAAAAGTACATCCCTGTCACCTAGTGCTAACCAGCTCACATGTTTGTTAGTAGAAGAAATCAATACAACTTCTGTTGATGACTTAGTCTCCCCAACTGTAAGCACTACCTCTGATGTATCCAAGGGCTCTCCCAAGCCCTCCTTGACCCTTCCCTGGGCATGCACTCCTGCCTAGAAATGCCACTTCCCCCCCTGCTATGTCATAGCATCCACTCCATCACCAAATTCACTCTGGATGAACATGGAGATCAAAACCACTAACACACAGCAAATCCAGAGCATAGCTGCCCTCCTGGACTCCGGAGCAACTGGACTCTTTGTGGACGCTAGTTATATGGAGTGGCACCAGCTCATGACTCAACTCCTCTTATCTCCCATCCCAATGTACAACGTTGACAGCACTCATAATGAAGCAGGATCTATCAAGTCTGTGGTAGACCTCGTCCTGCGCTACAAGTCTCATGCAGAGCGCACCACCTTTGCAGTTGTGAGCATCAGGCAGGAGATGATCTTCAGGTTCCCCTGGCTCCGAAAGCACAATCCAGAGATTGACTGGACCTCTGGGAAAATCAGCATGAGTTGGTGCCTCCGGCGCTATGCCACCTGTGCAGACAAAGTGAAGAAGGAGCAGCACACCGTGATGCAGGAACGCGCAGCTATCCAGGCATGCCAAGTGGGATACTTCCTGTTTGCAGACCTTGACTTGCTGGACTCCCTTCCCTCGTAGAGCAGCCCTCTAGAAGGACAACAGACATAGTGGAGGAGACTCCAGCCAGGAAGAAGGACGCAAGGGGGAGTTCCTACCCGCCCCGGACTCAGAGCTTCCAGACAAAGCCATCGAAGTAGGAGACCACATCTATGCCACTACACTGAGACCTTCACTAGCCACAGAGGAGATCCAGGCCAGCTAGACCACTTCCCAATGGCTGGCTCAGGCCTTCATGACAAATGCCCCTCCCAGGGCCTTCCGAGATGCGGTCCCTGACCACCTACATGACTTTGAGGACATCTTTTCCAAGGCCTCGTTCGACTCCCTTCCAGAACGCAAGCAGTGGGACTACGCCATCAAGATCCTACCAGACTCAAAGCCAACCAACTGCAAGATCTATCCGCTTGCGCTCAAAGAGCAGGATGAGCTCGACGCATTCTGAGAATCTGGAGTCTGGATGAATCCACCCCTCAAAGTCCCCGATGGCCTCTCCAGTGTTTTTCATCAAGAAGAAGGATGGTTCCTTCCAGCTGGTCCAGGACTATCATATACTCAATGCAATGACTGTCAAGAACCACTATCCACTTTCCCTTATCTCAGAGCTGATCAACAACCTCTGAGGTGCACGCTACTTCACTAAGTTGGACGTTTGTTGGGGCTACAACAACATGCGCATCCAGGAGGGAGATGAGTGGAAGGCAGTGTTCCGGACCAACCGCGGGCTGTTTGAACCCTTGGTGATGTTTTTTGGACTCACCAACAGCCCTGCCACCTTCCAAACTATGATGAACAACATATTTTGGGACCTCATAGCCAATGGCGTGGTATGTGTGTATTTTGACAACATCCTCATCTACACCAAAATGTTGGAGGAACATTGTCAGATCACATGAGTCATCCTGGACCGTCTCCGCCAGCACCAGTTCTACCTCAAGCCAGAGAAGTGTGAGTTTGAGTGGACTCGCATTGAGTACCTTGGACTCATCATCTCCCATAGCACGGCAGAGATGGACCCGGTGAAGGTGGCTGGTGTCATACAGTGGCCCAAACCCCAGAACAAGAAGGAAGTACAGGCCTTCCTGGGGTTCACCAACTTCTACTGGCAATTCATCCAGGACTTCTCCCACCATGCCTGGTCCCTCTTTGACTTCACCAGAAAGGACATTGCATGGTCTTGGAGAGATGCAGAGCAGTGGGCCTTTGACGCCTTGAAGTCCACCATCACCTCCAAGCCCATTCTGCTCTTTCCTGACAATGACTGGCCCTTCTGAGTCGAGGTGGACAGTTCCAACTTTGCCACCGACGTGGTCCTCTCCCAAGAGTCCCCGGAGGACGGTAAGTGGCACTCCATCACCTTCTACTCCAAGAGCCTCAATGCCATGGAATAGAATTACAAGATCTACAACAAGGAGATGTTTGCAATCATCTGGTTGTTGGAGGAGTGGTACTTCCTGAAAGGGGCCTAGCACAAATTCAAAGTCTGGACAGACCATAAGAACCTGGAGTACTTCTGGACGGCCAAAAAGCTCAACCATTGACAGGCCTGGTGGTCCCTGTACCTCGCCAACTTCAACTTTATGCTGCACCACAAGCCTAGTCAAAGCATGGAAAAGCCCAATGCCCTTTCTTCGGCGTGCTTGAAGGGGTGGCAGTCTAGGGGGACGAGGTCAACATACTCTGGGACATTTGCCAAGGTAACCGTGAGGGAATACAGGAAGACTCAGTTGCAAAGGCCATGCTGGTGCTACGCTTGGGACACCCCTCCAGTGCGAAATCCGTATGCACTGACAAGTGGGGGTTGCAGGACAGACTTCTTACCTTCTGGGAGCACATCTACGTGCCAAACAACCTGGAGCTCTAGAGGCGCATTGTCAAGCAGCACCACGACTCCTGCATTACCAGACACCTCGGCCGCTGGAAGATACTGGAGCTGGTCTCCCGGAACTATTGGTGGCTGCAGATGTCAGGCTACATCAGCATGTATACTAGCACCTGCGACCTCTGCCTCCAGACAAAGCCCCACCAATGCCTGCCGACCGGCCAACTGCACTCTCTTCCCACACCAGCCGCATGCTGAAGCATGGCCTCCATTGACTTCATTGTGGAACTCCTGGATGCACATGGATACAATGCCATCATGGTCATTGTGGATCTCTATGGTAAGCGGGCGCACTTCATTCCAATGCACACCACCTGCTCCGCAATGGGCACCGCCAACTTGTACCAAAAGAACGTCTGGAAGCTCCATGGCCTTTCCGACGCCTACGTCTCTGACTGGAGCCTGCAGTTCATGGCAGACTTCACCTGGGAACTCTACCATCTCCTGCACGTCAAGCTCCACATGTCCACTACCTATCACCTGCAGTCCAACAGACAGACCAAGCACGTCAACCAGAGCTAGAACAGTACCTCCGGCTGTTTTGCAACAAGCATCAGGACAACTGGGACAAGCTCCTCCCTGAGGTGGAATTCTAGTACAACAACCATGTCCACGTGTCCACATGTCCACGCAAGTCTCCTCGTTCTTCCTTGACACTAGCCAACACCCCTGGATGGGCTTCGAACCACACGCATGCCAATCAGAGAATGAGTCGGTCAACGACTTTGTCAACCACATGCAGAAGGCACAGGAAGAGGCGAAGGCCACGCTCACCAAGGCAAAAGACAACATGGCCTGGTACTACAATCAAGGGTGGACTCCGGCACCCCAGTACAAGCCCAGAGACTGTGTCTACCTAGACACCTCCAACATTGCAACTACTCAACCATTGCAGAAGCTCTTGCACCAACAACTGGGCCCGTACATGGTCAAGCAACAGGTCAGACCCTTCATGTACCGACTCCGGCTGCCCATTGGGATGTGTCAACTGCACCTGGTCTTCAATGTGGTCAAGCTCTCGCCTGCCCCAGACAATCCCATCCCTGGCCGGCGAGCTCCTCCTCCACTGCTACCCATTCTTGCCAACAACAGAACGGAATACAAAGTGGAGAAGATCTTGGACAGCCATGTATTCCAGTGCAAACTACAGTACAAGGTCAAGTGGAAGGGCTACGGTATCAAAGACAACTCCTGGGAACCCGCCAAAAACATTCATATGCCCGCCCTCATCCAGGACTTTCACTGCGACCACCCCACAGCGCCCCGAGTCATCCGTGGCCTCTACCCCATCTTCTTGACCAACCACGCCATTCACAAACTGTTCTACCCAGTACGTCAAGATGCCACACCCTAAAGAAGGGGTGATGTCAGAGGGCTTCCATTTCCAGAACTTTCTTTTTTGGTTTCTGGAGATCTCTGAGATGCTCTTGTGCCTTCCAGGAAGTACTGTACAGTCATTTCTATGCCTCTGCCACCCATGCTAATGCGCTGTGCCATGGCAGAAGAGGGATCTCTAGACTTGTTCTCTTTGGATTTTCCTCTGCCAGGTGATTAGTTGTATTTCCTGTCATATTGTACTGTCTCTAATAAATTTCAGATTTCTCTCTGCTAGTTGTGTAATTTAGCCACAACCTCTGGAGGTCGTCCTTACAGGATGTATCTGAGACTATGGATGGCTGAAACATGGATGTGACTGAGACCTGGAAATTCCTAGACAAACTGGAACCCTGGAAGCATTCAAACAGAGTAGGAAGGGAGTCTGGACAGAGTAAGGAGGGATCAGAGTTGTTTGATGAGAAGAAAAATGTATGGGTCATAACAGTATTCCCTCCTTAAGCATTGAGCCCTCAAAATGCTAGTGTGATGATTGTGAGAGGGTAATTAGCCATGAGGATGGAGAGTGTGTTTGGAGCCCAATCCAAGGAGTTTCAAAGGAGTCTGGAGTGTTGGAGAGGAGAAGAGCAAGAGTGATGAGAGGTCGGTGAGGAAAAAGGCTATGAGAGTGTCCAACGCAGGTGCCAATGTGTGATAGAAGACCAGAGTGGGACTGGTGACCCTTGAAAATAAGGGATGGATGGAGGATGATGGAGGGAGAAGCCAAGAGGGTGTCCTAAAGCAGATAGCCAATGTGTAATGATGAATAACCAGTGTGGATGTGAAATGGTCTCCCTGAGCTACTAGAATTATCCCATTGCTTCTATATAGGCCAAAGAACAGGGGGAACAGTGCAGAAGCACAGGAGTACAGGAGCACATCCAACTCTCAATCAACTCCTTGCTTGATCTGGAGCCACTCTGGTATTTTAAGATTGAACAAGAATGCAGGGGGACAGAGAAGAGTGGACCCAACTTCCTGAGATACTGGAGCTACCCAAACACCTCTAGAGACCACCAGAGTGTAGAGGGATAGAGCAGGAAAGTTACAGCACATACAAGCTGCCTTCAAGACTGGTGGATGGGATGGCCTTGATATTATGTCAGGTTCTGCTGACTCAGAGGCTCAGCAAGTCTGAGCGAGGCCTTATGAAGCAGACTTGGGACAGGTATGGACACAAACAGGGCCTACCAAGAGCCGAAGGAGTATGTTGGGGCACGAGAGATGTGCCAAGGTTGAGAAGAAACTAGGCGGGTGCATCTGGGGCAGTCGGTAAATGTACAAACATGCCGGCAGTTGCCTTGCAGTGCAGGAGATGCAAAGAATGTTTGCATGGTTAAAGTTTTAAGTTTAGACAGGCACGGAGCCAAGCTTTAGTGAGGCAGAACCGTGTGGAGCCGATTAAGTTGAAGACTGGAAAATTGGAGACTGAGATTGAGAGACAAAAGAAAACAGAGCAGAAAAGAGAAGACAGGAAGCAGATAGATTGAAGAGAGAAGTATAGAAAACAAGATACGAGAGAGAAAGAGACGAGTACAATGCAATGTGATAGAAACAAATATGAGACAATGAAATAGAACAAGTATGAGGCTGAATAGACAAGATCAGAGACAAGGGAAAGAATACCGGGAATACTTAGGCAATATCAAGACTACTGTACAAAGTGCTACAGTAGTGCTTATATACTACGGTATGCTAAGGTCTGGGGGTTTCAGTACCAGGTCTGAGGATGGACTCCAGGGTTTCAGTGGCGGCCCAGGGAACATAGGAGGAGACAAAGGAGGCCTGCAAGTGTTAGTTTGGGGTGCAGTAGTGGTGTCGTTGCTTTGGGAGTCGTGGTGTTGGTGCTGTGCAACTAGTAGAAGTGCATGTAAGGCATGATGCAGTAAATGATGCACGGGATGCCAGGTTAATCTGGAGTGATGCATGATGTGCTGAATGATGTGTGATGATGCATAATGCAGTGAATGATGGGCATGATAAGAGAAATGATGCAGGTGAGGTCATTTGTTGTGTTGGTGATGTCTAGGGAGCCATTGGAGAATGTCAGTAATGTACTGGGGGCATCCAAGGTTATTGGTGATGTTCAGAGAAGTGCTGGGAATTGCCGTGGTGTGATGTGATGGCCATGTTGGAGGTCCAGCTGGGTATATCCCAGGGTTGGGATCATGGAAGTAGTTGCTTGGAAATGCGTTGAGGATCCTAGGACCAGGGCTCAGACCTAGGGATGAGTCAGGCAGATCATGACAGAGATGATCCTGGGATTTCTCTGGCTCTGGGAGCACAACCCAGAAATTGATTGGGCTTTAGAAGAAATCAGCATAAGTCAGTGCCTCCAATGTTGCACCACCTGCATGGACAAAGTGAAGAAGCAGCACACTACAATGTGGGAATATACAGCTATCCAGGCATGTTGAGTGGGATACCTCCTGTTTGCAGATCTTGATCTGCTGGACCCTTTGCTTTTGGTGTTCCCTCATAGAGAGGCTGTCAGGGGACTTCCTTTTCCGGCCATCCCGGAGATCTCCGGGACCCTCCGGACTTCCTTTTCCGGCCATTTC
>QLOM01001314.1:0-26434 GCA_003313785.1 Termitomyces sp. MG148 | reverse complement strand
GTCAGGAGAGTCGAGTGTAGTCCCCATAACCGGAAGAGATGTGGCAATATGTAACGGTCAGTTTTTAAGAGCAGCCGTTTCAAGTCTGGCGGCAGAGTTTACATGTTCATGAATCTACAGAACATTCCGCTGTCAATAAATTTGGATCTTCTCACGACTTCCGATCATCATCGGCCGTACATAGGTAGAACTTAACCACTAATGGACGACATATGCTTAAGTATCATACACATTGTTATTATTCGTTCTGAGCGGCGAATGCGGTACACCACTCTGTTTTGCTCATGTCAGTAATCTTGAACACCAATATCGCTTCTATCGTTGTACATATAAGTAGAAGGTTGTGAACCACACAGGCCGTTGCTTTTGTTCTGGGACTGCTACTTCTTGTGTTGTACCTGGATATTTATCACTATTCGTGATCATATATGGAGCAGAGATAGTATTAGTGCAAGAACCAGGCAGGCAACGAATTTGTATTATCCGAGTCCAGTGTTTTGTTCTTGTATGCAGAATGTATAGAAAGAACGTGTAAAGTCTTGAGCAACCTTCAGAGAAAAGAGGCGATCAGCACACTTAATAGCAAGAAACTCATGGGAAACCACCTACCCGATCCATGCAAACAAAGAATTCCTGAACAATATCCGGATTCTAAAGCCGGAGTCAGTCAGTAAGCACCAGCTCCCAACTGACTGGGTAGGATAACTGACCGCCTCCATGGCACCGGGCGGTGACATCGCGTTCAACGAGCACTCTAACAGCATCTGGAGCGCAGCTCCAACAATAGCCACTGCCTCAGGTGTGGGTCCAGTTTTGATGTTCAGCGTCTCACCGAGCACCAGAGAAGGCGGAGGGTTCAGTTGGGAGATGAGCGAGACGGAAAGGGACAACCACGATGCGGTAAGCTGGCGTCTAGCAGCATGACATACAAGTCCTAGAAGTGGACCGGGGCGAGACTTATGAGGGTCGTGTCTCCCGGAAGACATGTAATAGATTTGAAAAGGTCGCTCAAGGCCTAAAGGGATAGATACGTGAATGTTGTGGGTGACCAGGAGGTAGGAAATCTACGAACACTACTGATACCCGCACCTGTAGACCAGATGTTAACAGCCGCCTCTAACGTATCCGATATGGTCTTGCGTAGATTTACAATCTTGGGCTCTTCCTTTGCGCGTTGCATAGTTTCTAGCGAAGCATCTGATTCTGAATCGCGTTCCCCGAGGATCACCAGACCGTCTGTTGTCCGTGTCAATCCCTTCGCCAGACCGGACAGTGTCTCGAGCTCGAGGATGATGATCGCCCCAGATTCATCGGGCAGCTGAACAAGGGTCAGTGAATACCTAGGAGATTCACTTCAACCGACTTACTGAAGAAGAAGATTGCAAAGCTTCAGCCAGCTTCCGAACTATTGGATCGACAATAGCCTTTAACCTTGCTGAGTACGGTGCAGGTGGGGAAATCTACAAACAACGTACTGCTACCGGTTCAATCTGCTCGTGCGCAGGTAATGCCTGAATGACACTAGCGATCGACTGAACAACCTTGCTCTTCTCCGATTCCTGACCAGTAATCAGATACCCTGTCACCCGAAGACATAGAAACCGCATACTGGTGTACTTCCTAGTGCCGCGTGCAGTTGACCGAATGCGCCGATTTCAGGTGCTAATGCTTTTCGGTTTGCACCGCATAAGTTGCGCAGAGCGATCGCAGCTTGAAGACATAGTGCTGGGTCCGTGAGGGCAGAAGCGACGTACGTTAAAACGCTCATTAAAAGACCGGCAGACGTGGAAGGCTGGCTGGCAAACCAGGAGGAGTAGGCCCCTGAGCGAGTTAGCATGACTGAGGATAGAGACTGGTACCAATGAGACTGAGCGTTGTTCGACGTATTCGACTATTGCTGGTTGAAGGTAGCCGTCCAAGAATTTCCGGGCCAAACACTCGGGGGAGGTGAGGTGTTTTCTCCATATCTATAGCTTCCTGGATAGAGGTAATGCAATGCAACGTCGCCTCTATTTCCTGTCCAGTATAATCAATTACGCGGTACACAACGAGAATGGAAGAGACTGACTTGCCAGCCATCTTGTTCTTGTCTGACGTTGAGGCGTTGGATAGCGTCTTCCACTAGATAACCAAGCAGGTCATGCCGGAGGACGTAGTAGCTGCACCACATGAGCAAAAATTAGCCTTGATGATGAAGAACTTACGCATTGATGAGAGTGTCGCCGACATCTCTTCGATATCTGACGTTGTAGGCTAGGGGCTAAGTGTGAATGGTTGAAGTCGGCATCGAAAAACTTACACCTGGAATTTTTCGACCTGGTCTATTGTAACAAGTGAATCAGCTCAGGCGTGAACCGTATCAGGTCAAGACGAACCTTTCGACCATCCAGCGCCTTTACCAGGAAAGGCGACCTTCCGTCGCAAAACCTGTACCAGCTCGCTATATACCGCCTTTGCCAGTACTTGAACTTCAGCACCGGAATGCGGAGTCGTGGATACGCTGCCCTCGACGTCCTCCTCAAGGTAGAAGTCGGTACTCCACAATGCTTCTTGGAAAAGATACCAGAAAGCTAATGTCATCTCGCTTTCTTCCTCATCTACACCATAGTAACCCCTAAGCCCTGTATAAGATAGCAAAAGACGGAGGAACGATTGACAGAGTTCTCCTCTAGTTTTTGTGGGCACAATAGGTGTGCTGGGTGGTGACGGGGCGGGTACAACAGGTATCGGAGAGGCTAAGTTGGCGGCAATGTAGTAGGTGGAATGATCACCCAGCGCTAGATTGAGCTTGCACAGAGAATGCGAAATTTCGTCGATATCTCCTGATTGCACTGTAGCTTGTACGATCTTACCGCCTTGCCAGTCGATCCAAATAAGCAAAGGCTCCGTCAGCGTCCGTGAGCCCGAGCCATCCGAGAGTGCAGATTTTGTCATTATCTCATGTATCGCGTCCGATGCGGCTTCAAATGCTTCGCTGTCGGATTCGGCGCGGGTAAGGAGAGATATGAGAGAAGGAATAAGAAGTGTTATGTCGCTCGATGGAATGATCGACATCCATGATTGGAAACACTTCAATGCCGACGGTATCTGTTGCGAAGATTCCAATGATGATTGGACTGCTTGCACGACCATAGGAATAGCATCCTTGAGTGACTGCTGTATCTGAAGCCTTCATAATTCTCTTAACGCATTGCCGCATCCAAAACAGACATAATAACTCACTTACTTGAGCCAATCAGATCAGGATTTCCAGCTTCTTCAGCGACTTATGGCGAGAAAGTCGTGTATATATTCTGCAGGTGCTCGTGCACCCGAAAAGGCCATGGTACATCCCATGTTCCACTCCGGCCAGCGAGTGGGATGTCCCGGAACCAGTTTAAGCGCAAGAGATGTGAGTGCAACGAACAGCTTGCGAAGGATAAATTTACTACGGCCGATCGACATAGAGCGTGCCGTGAGTTGAACCATTAGATCCCGGAGAGGTCTTGCATGCTCCGCCGCAAAGTGTTCCCTGAAATGTCAGCTTTAACGCGACGGGGGAAGTGTTACATTAATCTAATGAGCTACTGACCAGTCCCTCGCAATCTTCACCTGCGCCGTGTGCGCACCGAAAAACTGGACATTTTGATCAGGATGCTGCAACAGTGGGATCACAAGTCCCCAAGCCTCCGGTCGTTTTTGGAGTTCAAAGAGCTCACTCTGTAACCGCTTGAGATCTTCCAAAGAGGCCAATGCTGTCGGAGGCGCGTACGCCTGTTGGATCAACTGAAAACGGTGATGCATGGGTGGGTTTGAGCAAGCTTTACGGCCATTCACTCACTTGTGCTGTTCTCTCAACATCAGACTGCGACAGAATAGGAAGAAAGCTCGTATCCACAACCATTCACCCGCGTGGATTCGCGAAACTATGGTACAAAGAAGGATTGTAAAGGAACTCGAATAATCAGGAATATTGAAATCTGGTCGTGGGAAAGCTCTTGGGACTGCTGTTGATTGTGAACTTGCCGAGACCGACGGCAGTTGGATCAGCGCGCTCAACCGAACTCATGAGTAGGACAACTCGATATTGTCAATGTACAGTAGCGTACTTCTGTCCAATAGATAATATCAATGGAGTCAACGATGGTTATCAATATTACCACTAAGTAAAAGAGATCTCATGTGTGCTACATGTCAGTACATTTTCTCTCTCTTCTTGAGCGATAAGGCAGCTAATGGCGAGTCCTGATCGCCCTGGGGCAACCGGCGGTGTTGCGGTGGTGTCCTCATCAACGATCCAGGAGAACTAGGTGAGTTGGGGGGAGGCGTCGCCAGATCCTGACGTCTAAAAGTAGCTAAACGTTTTTCCTTGAGTTTTTGTCTGCGGTCGAGTTCGGCCTGTTTGGCCTCCTCATTCTCATCGTTGGCACGGGTCTTGATGTCATCGATGGCTTGGTCGATGATGCGAATGATGTGATCGTGAATGTTATAGTATTCTTCTGCGCGGTACATGTAACCAAGAATGAGAGTTTTCCACCATTTGAGCACACAGGGTTTGAGGCATTTGAAATAAGGATGAAAGTGTTCGGTGACTTCCTTTTCGAATAATTTCCACTTTCGGTGTAACTCCATCTTTTTCTCTTTCAATACTTCTTCATTGCCGTCAAAAAGGCGAACGACGAGGTCTCGGAGTTCGGGTTTGAACGTTGTCCCCTGATCCGTTGGTTCCCCCTGGCTCGTTGGTTTCCCCTGGTCCGTTGGTTTCCCCTCATCCGCTGGTTTCCCCTGGTCCGCTGGTTCCTCATCGTCCGCTGGTTCCTCATCGTCCGTGGGTTCCTCATCGTCCGTGGGTTCCTCATCGTCCGTGGGTTCCTCATCATCCGTTGGTTCCTCATTGTCCATTGGTTCCTCATTGTCCGTTGGTTCCTCATCGTCCGTTGGTTCCTCATCATCCGTTGGTTTCCCCTCGTCTACTGGTTTTCCCTCGTCTGTTGGATTCCCGTTGTCCGTTGAATTCCCATTGTCCGGTGATTTCTTGTCCAGTTCCTCTTTCCGCCGCATATTTATGCCGGGACCCTTGCGGGTTAAGCACAGGCGGACTAGGACCCAAAGGAGTGACTCGACGTCGTGAATCGCCTCATGGATGAACGGCAATGTTTGATCAAACCCGGGGGGATGATGTAAATACGCTCTAGCAATAACCTCTCCACTCATGTAGGGAAGAGTTCCCTTAAAAACGGTCAATCAATACTGTCTTTACATGCCCCAAAAGAATCAAAAAACTTACTGTGCGTTCTCCTGGGCTAGCCACACGATCAGCAAAATTGGGCCAATCGAGGGGTTTAGTTTTGTCATCCTACATGGAACTATGACACAAATCGGAACAGTGATTGAAGGGAAGTAGGCTTACAACATTAGACCACCCTAGATCGCCCATGGAGAGAGGGTTTTTTAACCCATTCTTGCTCAGCTCGAAGCACTCAACAGCTTCTTTTATATAGCTGGAAGCATCGACGGAGTCAAGCCATTTCAAAGCCGTATCAAGGACATCGTCTGTTGCTTGTCCTCTCAACTTCTTTCCGAGATTCCGTTGGAGAAGGTCTCGTTCCACCTGGAGCTCCGATGGCAAAAGGCCAGCTAACATGGACTGTATTTCACCCATGCTACTTGCCTTCTTGGCATGATCGTAATCCATGATACGCCCGAAAGTCTCACCTTTCACAGAGTCGAAAATCAAGAGATTTCCAATACTGAGATCACGGTGGACGATGCACTTCTTATGGCCGTCTCGTAGTTCTGTGACAGCGATAAACAAAGTAAGAAACCCCGGAGCAAGACAAACGCACCTCGGGCATAGTGCAAGAGACAGTATAAAAGCTCCAATCTAGAACAGAAAAATCTGATTTCTCTACCCATTGGCATGAGAATATTCACATGGATACGGTCCACGAGCAAAAGAGTTGAAGGGTCAGGAGAAGGACTGGGAGATTTCTCCCCCACGTCATTATTCTCCAGGCGATTTTCAGCCTTATCGTCACCCTCGTTTCTTATAGCCGAACCGTGTTTGACGGGATGTTCATAACGTTGAGCGACCATATCACAGCGGGCCAGCTTGAATGTACTGTCAACTTCGCCATCAATCTTGATGTCGTGATAGACGATAGCGTGCTTAAGCTCCTCATCAGTCAGTCCCTTGTCTAAGATGTCGTACACTTGGCCTTCGGATGGGTGTAAATTTGGGTCATTTGAGCCTGGCCGAATGGGCCTCCAGTAGCGCTTGAGCGCATATGTCTATCAACATGTTATCAGTGGATGATGTAATAGAAGTCGTATCCTATTCTGACCTTCTCTGGATTTTCTTTTTCATCAAATTTGACAACTTCGTAGACGACGGTAGCGCGACCACAAATCTCCGCCGAACGTAGCGCAGAAATGATTGCCACAGCAATATATTTCTCAACTTTCCCATCTTCCTCGATATCAATGACCCAGTGGATGTTGTAACGACTGTTTCCGTAAACACCCTGCCAGTCATGGGCAACTTCATAAGATGGTTTGACATCCATCGTATGAGGAAGATAAATCTTCATCGCCGGGTCCCAGCCGAGTTGTACAGGACTCATACGTGAGAAACCAGTTATGATTCGAACAAATTTTTTCCAGTCCTACAAAACTGTCAGTGAATAGGACTGCTTGAAAAATGATTGCTTACTCTGTGAATATTGATTGGCGTCATTGTCATTGTCACTCCAGATCGATCACACGATACTAGGGTGAGCTCATCATATAGAAGGACGAAACCCAATACAAAGCGCCGATCCAACTGTTCCGCCAAGACGAGACGCATGTAGCCCAAAAGCTGCTTTACTGCAATGAAACGATCCGTTTCTGAGTTGTCCCATTTAATTTCATAAACAATATGCATGCACATCCACCAGAGCTGATAAAGTTCAAGCTAGGCAGAAGTTAACAAGTCGTCCACGGTTTAAGGATGGACACACTCACAAGTTTTTCTAACTCCTCCTTGTATGGTCCCGCATGCTTTTGGTGCTCCTTCATAGCAGCGCGCGTCTTATATGGTACTTGATCTTCCAGGTCTTTTATCTTGTTCTCCAACGCTGTAATGTCGACGTCAGGTTGAGCCCCTGCGCCATCAGGACGACCGCTCGCCATGTCACCCTCGAGAGATTTCGGAGAAGTATTGTGACGATCAACATAGACGATGTCGGTTCGAATGACCTCCTGGTCCATAGTTTTAACAATGGCATTCAGAATGGCAGCAAAAGGTTTGTAAATCTCTTTCTCCTTCGATTTATCGTTTGGACGTTTGTCCGGGAAGTCATTCCAGCGAGAGCCAGTATATATACCATTAGACTTCAAATTGTCAAGACTTTCCTGGAATTTAGGTATCTTAGGGATTATCTTTTTCAAGAATTCATCGGTCTTGACGGTGTAGAGAGTGTTTTTTATATCTCTCTCGATTTCCGCTTGGACGTCGGCCATAGATGCCTTCTCGTGTATTGAACTGACTCGCGTCGATGATTTATGAGGGGTATCACCAACCGTCAGCAGCTGTGAGGACATGATGAAGGAGGATGAGCGGTTGGGCAAGTGAGGACAGTACAAACAGTCACCTTGTCTCCTTATTATGAAATGTTATCTGATTGAATCACCAGACACGAGGACAAAACAATGAGATGGCGAGATATGTCACAAAGCCCACGCAGGACCCCTGAATATGTCAACAGCGGAAATTGAATGGTCCCCAGTGGTTTCAAGTATAGATTCCAGAGAAACGTATGGGCTAGTCAAAACACTTAAGACGAGCACTCTTGAGATTCTGAAGAACGAGAACTTGACTAGACCTCAGACAATTTGGCAGCAGTGAGTTGTCGATTTGTCGACACTTAAGGACGTAGGTCACGTGAGCGTGCAGTCCACCTGACTTCAGCCTTAGGTACCTAGGTGCTTATCATTGTACATAACTTTTGATCGAGACTGTAGGATTTTGCAAGGTTAATCTTTTCTGGTCTAATAATGCAGGTGTAATCACAGTGATAATGATATCAGTGAAAGCACACTTAATTTGTCTTTTCAAAATATAACAAGTTTCACATGTGTGTATCACCTTGTATCATGTGTTCATTCGTGCGCTCTGAAGCCGTGCTGTGCACTACAGTGTCAGGACTTGGCAAGTAAAAAGAAGTCCAAGGCCCTTTGATGTTTCACAAATGCGACCGTTATCGAGATTTTGCCTCTTTATACACCTACTCACTGACTTTGTTGGTTCTAAAAGATCCTTCAGAATTCCCTTACTGCAATGAGCCGACACTTATAGATAATCATTTCAGAATGTCATCTGAATAGAGATGACCTTGTCAATAAGTTCCTCATCGCTGAAGGCACCTTCTTCCCATCATTCATAAGATCTTTTTCGTTACTTTTTTTTCTTGTCTCATCACATCTGTGCGTAACCACGCAAACAGGGGTACTGTACATGGTTTTGTTCGACCTCTCCAATCCCATTTCTTCATCACACAAATGACCACGTCTTAATCGACTGATCCATCACGGTGGGGCGCACACGCCGCACGACGCGCCTCTCGGTGGTCGCGTCGGAGTCCAAACCAGAGTTGGAGTCAGAGTCGGAGTCTGGGGCAAGAAAGTGCCGTGAACCCGAGATGGAGAGGAGCAAGGGGCACAGCGGGTGGAACGCGACGGAGCCTACAGCGTCTACGGCAAGAGTCAGCAGTGTGGCGGTGGAGCTGAGGGACGGGGCGGAGCTCACCGTCGTGTGCAGGGAACTCGAGGACGGGACACGTGTGCTTCGTAGGTGTGGTGGCCCGTCCCTCGGCAGAACTCACCGTCGTGTGCGGGGAACTCGGGGACGGGGCGCGTGTGTTTCGTAGTTGTAGTCACGGTCGTGGTTGGCGCGAATGCCTCTGGGTCATAGAGGTCGCAATATCGACCCACACTAGAAGACGATTGTTTAGGAAGAGCGAAGAAAACAAGGACAAGGAGGATGTGCACGTGATCGCCTGAGGAAAGCCAATACGGCAAGGGGCGCGTCGAGGTGCGTGCAGAGATCCCATGCGTAGATGGTACTGTGGCGCCGGTGCAAGGTGTACAAGAGGTGTACAAGAGGTGTGGCGTGAGTGGGTTAAATTGGATCTTGTGACGCAAGTGAGAGGGTGAGAAGGACAGTGTGACTGGGGGACACCTGTGTCACGCCGGCCCGGGGTGTGCCGGAAAGGAAGATGACTGGTTCAGGCTGAGCGCGGGAGAGAGGCTGCCGGCGGCATAGAGGTCTGAGGTGTCCGAGGGCACAAATGCGAGGCACTGCTGGGCCCCGAACATGTTTCCCTTGTAAAAAGCGACAAGAAAAGCTGTCATGCTATTTCCATGTCATTTTTCTGCAGGAAATTTGCTTCCCATATATTTCTTCAATAATTTTGTATATTTTTCTTCCATAAATAGGAATTAAAAATTTAAATAATCTTATATGGGAAATATGTCAAAAAGAAATACAACTCATATTTCTACTCGAAAAAGGTCATTCTACTCGAAAAAGGTCAAAGAAACAGAGATCGACTCAATTAGCGAGTTGCTGAGGGAGTTGATTGGGAAGTTGCCGGAGACTCGTCACCGACACGAAGAGGGATACAACAATACACGATGAACAAAAGCATCCCATACGAACCCATCCTGCACTATGCAACAAAGTGTTATCAATTGAATCCCAAAATGAAGTTTGAACACTTCTCTGAACCTTTGCACCCTAGTCATATCCATCCATCCTCGTCGACCACATCCATATCCCAGCAGATTTCTGTCCTACACCATAACCTTCAGCTCCGTCGCGTGAATGAGATTATGAAATCAGTGAAATCTTGATTGGCCAATGAGTTAACTCTAGTAAATAGGGAGTGGTGGGTGGGGACGCGAAGAAAAAATACACTAAGTCGCGGTCTGCGAACATTGAGATAGGAAAGGGTAAACTAAATATTGAGAAGACCCACCTGGAGAGCAAACGTTGAGATTGAGGATTCTCAATGTCTCAACTGCTCTCTAGGGGGTGGGAACACGTGATCTCCGCGACTTAGTACACATTGGTCTTGTGAAAACTGTGTTTTAACCCGACCAATGAGTTAACTGATGTCGAGGAAGAGAGGGATAAAGTGTGTACCGGGTCAAAAAGGGAGAGCTCGGAGAGCCGGTCCCGTGTTTATTGTATGTGACAGACAGAGTGCGGCTACCCCCTATAAACGTCGGCGACGTTGAGCGTAGCGATTAAATTATCTGTCGTTATACATACAGTTTAGTCCAAAATCAGACCATGGAACTAGTCTTCAGAATTCCGGCTGCGTGTGCAATGGCGGATTGAAGACCAAGGAAGGAAATCATTGCTTCGTGGCAACATATCAGTGTTAGATACACCAAGAGTATGTCCGCGAGGACAAACCTAGAAACTAGGTCACCAGTCCCATGTCTCAACTCGTCTGCTTAGCGCAAGGGCGTGTAAGACGATAGGGTGTTTTCGGATGTAACGCTGGAAGGCCTCAGAGGACCATCGTCCTGCTGCCTGTATTATTGCTGGGGGTGCGCCCATTTCTGCGAGGAATGTAGCTCCGCCTGCGCGCAAAGATTGACCAGCTATGTGAGCGTCGAAAAAGGAGCGCAATCGACGTAGGAAGAAAGATCGAGTGGGGATTGACCCATCTTCCTTGAGCCACAGTTCACGACGTAGATGGAAATTGGAAAGGCGGCTATTCCAGTAACGTATGAAGTGTCTTCTTGGGTCAGACGCATGCTTTGTTTTTCGGATGTAGATTAGGTTGCCTTCAAAGAAGGCATCAGCTTTGTGAGTCGGCAGAAGGAATGAGAAATGGTCATTCTCGATCTTGACTGATTGCGCAGTGGCTGTCTTTCTGTAATCTCGCAAAGTGATGTCGTCGCTGTCCACCATTTCGCCAAGGTGGAGTAATCTGTGGAAGCCGGTTGTCAGTATTGCTATAAAGAGGAGGTCGTCATGAGACGCTTTCGAGCCATAGGAGTCAATGACGCGGACGATATCGTTTCGGGTCAGAGCATGTTTTCAGTTTGTAGGGGATCCAAAGCGTTTCTTTGAACTGGCTAGCGTCTTCTTCACAAGAGGTGAGTTACGCTCGTCTCGCACAGATGGAAAGTAAATTTCCAACTGGTTACAGATACCAGAGAGATAGACAGAGATTGATTTTGGGTTGATATGGTGGGACATGTACGCAACGTATAAGGAGAGAGTGTCGGCAGTTGGATTTGTGTCTAGATGGTGAATTTTAATAAAGTTGAGATAAGAATTGAGAGCTGATCCGTAAGATTGAAACGTAGAGTCGCTAATACCATAGCCGAGCGCGATAGAGCGTTCTCGAATGAGGCGCTCTCTCGACCAAGCAACACGATGTGATTGCTTGGATTTTACAGTTGGAGTGATCATTTCTCTATTGCCCCCAGCAGATCTCGAGGGGGTAGAAAATCGAATATGGTGAGTGTGGAGTGAAGTAACCTAGCATCTTCAAATTTACATCTCGAAATCAGGTCTGCAATAATGTTTTTTGCTCCGGCTATGTGCAGGACTTTTAGACGGTGCTCTTTTCCGATGAGGATGTCGACGGCAAATTTTAGTAAGGGATTGTATAACGGTTGGGCGTGTAAAGAATTGAATATATCCACCGTGTTGCTATTGTCTGTGTAGATTACCATCTTCTTGGGAGCTTGCGCATCCGTGTCCGCATGATGCAAAGCGCACACGACGGTCAAGGCTTCTAAGAAGAAGATAAGTTCAGATGGCATATCTGAGCTTACAGGGCAGAAGTGTCCCTGTAGAGAATTCGGGTACCAAAAAGCCAAGCCAGAAGGACATGCGTCACATTCGATCAGGACATCAGCGTCATTGGCTTCCCAAGCTTGCGCATTTAGCAGTAGTGTACCCAAACAGCTCTCAAGATGTTTAGCACCCCAGATCAGATCAGCACGAATACTAGTGTTGCACCAGATTTTTGCATTAGGGTTGTCGGGTACTGTGTTAAGTTTGGCATAGACATTAGAAAGGCACGGACGTAGCAAAGGAAATACATTCAATCCCCAATTTATCCATCCAGCCAAGCGTTGCCAGTCTTGTTTTGAGTGGTGAGTCGACTTCTTTTTGTTGTAAGCTGCGAAACGACGTATTTCATTCACAAGGTCTTGTTTGGCGTCCGTTGGCAGGGTCATTGTCATGTCGTTTGCGTCTACGGAGATTCCGATTATAGTGAGGGGGGAGCCAGAAACTTGCTTCTTTTCTTTGTGCGGTATCCCGAGGTCATCCCAAAGTCGAAGAAGGTTTGCTTGACTCCTTGGCATCCATTGATTGTAAGGTTTGTAAAAGAGCTTGTCTTCTGCATCGTCGACACCATACGAGTCATCGTTGAAACAGAGTGGATCCGTCACCTCGTACAAGTCCTGCGCAGACCAGGTGACTAGGCTATTGATGGACCCCCAGCAGTTTAGAGACGCTTGACCCCCAAAACAGTTACATCGGTCGACATGGTGGGCGTCATCAATCGTTACAACTTGCTTCACTTGCCAGTGTGGATGCATAGGGATAAGTTGATAAGCGCTCGCAACGTCCGATTTCCACAAAACAAGTGGCTTGCTGCTCGAGCGACGAATAGAGAGTAACAAATTTCCTAAGTGCTTCATGTTGTCCATTGGGAAACCTGAGATGTCGTCGTGGTTAATCATAGAGTTTAATGAGTGTACTCCAGCCGATTGATTAGTGACAAGACGTAAGTCCGAAGATTTTGGTTTGGGGACTGCGTGTATTGGAGAGCTGTACATGCCATCAAAAAGTTGTGGACCAAAATTGTGGGAGAAGCGTCCTGCTTTAACTTCTATGTCTCGTTGGGCTCGTAAGAAATCGGCTTCAACTGGGTTTTCGGGTGTACCCATGGACATGTCGCACGTCAGTGGATACAAAGTAGGTTTTGTGTCAGCAAAGGGCCAAAATCCTTCCTCCAATCCTTTGAGAACGGAGTTTACAAAGGGTTGATTTGGGTGGTGTGTGACGAGACGACGGAGGACTTTGACGCGAATGGGAGTGACAATTTTAAAAAGGTCTTTGTGGTTTTCAATAGTCGTGTTAACTCGAGAATTTTTGAGTTCTTCCTTTGGAGGTGACGGTAAAGGTTTTGCGAAAAGAGACCATTGTCGTAATGTTAATGGAAGGGGTTGCAAAGGATCGTAGTAGTTGAAACGAAGGTATTTTGGCACGTTCCCTTTCAAGGTGTCAATTCGTGATGTTTTGAGGGCATTCCGTCTTCCTGTGATCTCCCCCACATTTGCGACAGACATGTTGCCAGTAGCATTTGCTGGAGTCGAATGGGCATCCAAGGTTTGTGTTCCACCGCTTACAGACTGCTCGGCTAGAACCCGATGTCCCTCCGCTTGATCGATTGATGGCTGGTTTGTTTCCGACCCTGCGTGATGCGCTGTGGTGACTGATTCCTCCGGTATCAAGGATGGCATCTCGCAAGTCGTCGAACATGCTTCTGTCAGTGAGTAACATTCTCGTACCTGCTCCAACTCTAGCTTGGACGGCTTTCTCAAACTCGATGACGCTGGCATGCAGGGCAGCAGGTTTGGCGGAAAAGAGTCCGACAATGTATCGGTAGTGGTTTGACCATTCATCACGTCTGTTCGGCCAGGCGAAACCAAGCGCTTCTCCATACAAATTGGCAGCGACCGTCCATTGCCCAAGATCCTCGACCTTTCGAACCGGATCGCTGTACCCAAGGATGACTTCACGGTCTCCGATACGTCCTCGATTCTCCCAAGGAACTCCGATATGGTGGATAGCTGAGTAGATGGAGTCGAAGTCTGCAAGTTCTCCTCTGAACAACTTGTCCCACTTGGTAGAGGGGAAATTGCAGGGAGCAGCTCTAGACATGGTGACTTGTCGCTTAGCTGCGGTTGGATTTTCGAGGTACAACTGTAAGAGTTTCCGGTTCTTGATGCATCGGGGGTTTTCATTTTCTTGAGCCATTTGCTCTTCTTTGTACCAAGGGAAGTCGCTGTCCTTGACTTTTTGTTTCTTAGTTTTCTGTCCACGGCTTTCAACGTCAGAGTCCGAGGATTCATCTGTGGTGATGGGACCTTCATCAGCTTTGGGGGACGCTCTCCGGACCAGTTGGTCTCGTTGCAAGATGATGTCATTCCTTCAAACTTCATCATGCTCATTGGAGAGGTTAATACTTTCCCTACTTTGTCCAGCGTTCTCCCCTTCAAGGTCATGCTGTTCTCGCTGCTCTCTCTGCCTTTCTGTTCTCTCTCGATGCATAGCTTGTTTTCTTCGGATTCTCTCTTTCTTTTCAGCTGCTTTGAGCAGGCTGATGTATCCAGTGAGAGCCTCTCAAGCAATGTTTTTGCGCAGGTCTGACTTTCTAATTTCTTCGACGAGACATGTGATAGAGTCGACTTTGGATCGTTCGCCTCCTCGGAAAGCAACGACGATTTTTTCAAGCTCGTCAAGGACTTGCTTCTCGTATTCGGACAATTGCGCTGCTTGTGGGGTCGGACTCCGAGACGTTCTGCGAGGCTCGGGCAAGACTGGACCCTGTCCACTAGAGGAATTTTCGTGGGTTCTACCTGAGAAGGTTTGCGTGGTGGAGGTTGTTTCAGGCTCCCGAGTCGGTCCAGCAGTCGGGCACTGAGATGAGGGACCGGAACTTTGTCCTCCATCATTTTGATAATTCATATGTATTGAGTGCAACGATTGTGAAAACAGTGGGGACGCGAAGAAAAAATACACTAAGTCGCGGTCTGCAAACATTGAGATAGGAAAGGGTAAACTAAATATTGAGAAGACCCACCTGGAGAGCGAACGTTGAGATTGAGGATTCTCAATGTCTCAACTGCTCTCTAGGGGGTGGGAACACGTGATCTCCGCGACTTAGTACACATTGGTCTTGTGAAAACTGTGTTTTAACCCGATCAAGATGACGTTGAGGTTTGCATGCGGATCGCCAGTCAAAAGATCAGACAAAGCCTTTCAACAACCACCGGTATGTTTCCTGGCTTTAAGTTGAAAATTTGAGACCTGCATGTACGCATACCAATGAGAGGCCACTAAATTGATGACGGACAAGTCGATAGCATTGGTTCTCTGTAGAGGAGGCTGTTGGGATGTGACGATGTGAAGAGATACCACGCACCATTGTCAGGGCCACACACTGGCCACAGTTGCTTTGTCCGAAGTAACTTATAATAACAACGGACAACCATGAGTACCCTCAGTTCTGTTTATACACTACTGAGGGTGCGTTACAAACAACTACTATACATAAACATCGCACTAATTACAACCGTACCTAGATTGTTCACTTACAGTGTATTGATCTAGGTACCTCAATAGAGTTCTGTTTATACACTACTGAGGATTGTTCACTTACGGTGTATTGATCTAGGTACCTCAATACAGTTCTGTTTATACACTACTGAGGATTGTTCACTTACGGTGTATTGATCTAGGTGTAGACGACGGTCTACATATAACCACTCTGCTATAGTTCTAACAGGTTATGGGCCTTACTGAGTGGACTACCTAAACAGTACTGCCACTTGTTGGAACTTTGTCCTTGCTTATCAAAAACGCTCCAGCGCCGATCGCACCGGACGTTTCCCTCTGGAGCTGCCTCCGTATCTAATCCATTCCCTTGTCAGATAATCTTTGCCCGTCTTGTTCTCCCTAATTAGGACAGAGAACAGAGAACTCTCGTACCATTGTACTAAACCCTGCGTATGTCCAAAATCCCCAAATTATCCATGGCAGATTCCTTGGCTCCATCCATCACTGCTATCTCTGTCCACGGTGCGGACTGGAAATCTGAAAAATTCAATCGCAACTCTCCTACTTCGAACTTCGCTAAGTGGCCGAAAGCACTGAAAATCCATTTGTCACTGCTTGGGCTGAAGTCTTACGTGTTCTCGCCGCTTATCAGCTGTCCCAGTGTCTCCAGTGAGCCCATTGCATATAACAATTGGAGTGCAAATGACAATCTAGCGTGCACGATCATCCTCACCGCCCTTGATGAATCAGAATACGAGGGGCTGGATGAGGAAAAGACTGCGGCAAACCTTTACAACCAGGTTAAGTAAGGCCCAGGCTGAAGGCAAAGGACCCATCAGGATGGTCACGCTAATCCTAGAAGTCCTCTGAATCCAGTGCTCACCCAGCAAGCCGCTGACAATCACAGCAAAACGGATCTGTGACATTATCAGTTGTATCTTTGCGATAAAAACCCTGGATGGGGACCTCTTCAAATGTGTTTGTGCTCCTTAACAGCCTCAATGATCCACAATATGCTGCAGTCCAGACCCAAATCTCCCGAGGCCTAGCTGACTCCACTGCCGCCAACCCCTACAGATCAGACAACATCTGCAAACTCCTTGAGACGGTACAAAACTTATTGACCTTGAAATCTGTTGGATCAGGCGTGACCACTGACACTGCGCTTGCCGCCACCACACAAAGCCGCCCCCGCTCAAACAGGCCAAATCTCCCAGGTCATGATCACGCTGCAGGGGTAAAGTGTTGTACCACTTGCACTGCGCACAATCGTCCTTGTGGGGGACATGATGCACCCTTCTGTGCTCATCCTGGTGGAGCAATGGGGAAGAAAGGTTTTCAAGCTGCACGTGAGGCTGCATGCACGGCAGCTAGTGCTCGCAACACAAAAGGCAAGAGCACTACTGGAACAAAGGTATACACTCAGCTTGCAGGACCTAGTGGGAAAGTCTAGCTTGTGGAAGAAGACGAACTGGGCAAGTTGCAAACCCTGACATCAGGAAAAAGATTCAGTCTACCTAATCTCAACCGTAGTATGTACCACAATCAAGGATGACGTAGACACCTGTAGCAGCTGTAGAGGTCAGTACTTTCACCACAATTCTGTAGACTCAGGTACAACCGTTGTTGTAATAGTAGACTTTGTAGACATATTAATTTTTAGGTAGATACAAGTAGACTATATACATGTACAATAAAATGTATCAGTCACCTAATGTAAAGAAGTGTTGTTCAATGGCCAGCTCAGTGCCTGCATCCGAGAATAGCCAGTACCAACACTGTTCAGCATCCTCATCCTGAAGGAGCAGCCATAGTTGAGGAGGAGGATCATCCTCAATTGAAGTGGCAACAATCATAGCCCAACATTGAATAGTGTGGCGGTTCACCTGATAGGGTAGCATTAGAATTATCTTTGAATTATAAACGATACAAACTTACTAAGACCTCAAACTCTCCATGAACATGGTGATGCCTTCCTTCCCCTAGCCAGCGTGTTGACCACCTATGAAGGCTTCACGTTATACACTACTAAAGAAGGATAAGTTGATGAGCTGTCACATTGAGTATCATTGAGAGATAACTTACTTTAGCCCCTGCAATAGCCACCAAAAGCCTTTGCAGCACCTGTCAGGGGACTTCCTTTTTTGGCCACCCTCGAGTTCTCCGGCGGTCCCTGGAGATCTCCAGGGTGACCCGCCCTTTGTCGGACTTCTCTGGGATGCTCCCACGCCACTGGAGAAGTACTGTACAGCCGTTCTCATGCCCCCGCCCCCGTACTGATGCGCCACGCCATGGCAGAGGGATCCTTAAACTTGTTCTCTTTGGATTTCCCTCTGCTAGGTGATTAGTTATTTCCCTGTTGTATTTACTGCCTCTAATAAACTTTGGATTTCCCTCTGCTAGTTGTGTGACTTAGCCGCAACTCCCGGAGGTTGCCCTTACAGCAGAACAAGTCTCCTAATCCTGGTCTGGTAGCCCCCTGTAGCCGCCAAATATCTTCTGGCTCCTATACGTTGCTCCCCCACCGGTTTTAAGCACTGCCTTGTCTATGTCTCAGCTTGCTGCTCCAGAAGTGCTCCCAGACGCCATGGACTCTGGCAAAGAAGCCTGGACCTGCTTGCTCCACCTAGAAACGCAGGTGCAACTCACCCAAGCCTCCCTCACCCAACACACCGCCGAACTCACCCATTTTGGCACTCTCCTCAAACGCCTTACTCCAGCAGCACCTAACCCCCCGCTGCCTATTCTGCCAGCGCAGCACCCTCGCGCCATGCAATCCCCCATTCTGGCATGGGAGCACTCCAATATCCCACACCCAGTGACCCTCAACGCTTACAACGGCGACCGCACATCCGGGGAATGCTTCCTTCAATTGTATGCTATCTATCTCCAGCTCTGTGGCAACAATTTTGTATCCGACGAGCTGAAAATTGCGTGGGTCTTGTCCTACATGAAATTGGGACAAGCAGCCACCTACGCGCTGAGGGTTTTCCAACGCCCTAGTGGCGTCGCTAGTTTTGCGGACTGGGCTGAGTTCAAACAGGAGTTCCGGGACAAGTACTTTCCCCAGAACCCTGTCAAAACTGCTGTGCTGATCCTAAGAGACAGGGATTAGTACGGCCAAGGGAAACACTTGCTGGACAAATACATCGACTCGTTCCACGCACTGGTTGAGCAGGCCGAGTACTCCGACGGCCTGCAACTCTGCCTCATCTTCCAGGAAGGGCTCCATCCAACCCTGATAGAGCACATCGACAACCTTGCGGAGGGATGACCAGCCAACGACCAGGTTTTAGCATGGTACTGGGTGGTTCGGGAGCAATAGCAGCTCATGGAGCTCAAGTGGGACCTCTGCAAGCCTGCGCACCCTGCGCAGGCTACACAACTGCTCACCATGTTCCCTCGCAGGATCCTGGCCTTGGCGTTGCCCATGGCAACAGTTGCACCACTGGCACTCCTGGCGCTACCTCCTGGCGCTCCGATGGACATGGATGCCTCCCAACAGTGCACTCTACTCCCCTTTTCATGCCAATGCTGTGGTGTGCAGGGCCACTTTGCACATCATTGCCCCAGGGGTCTCGAGGTGCGCTACCTCTCCCTGGAGGAGCAAGAGGAGCTACTCATGCAGCTCCTGGCAGCCCCAGGCGCAGCCGGCACACCCTCTCTGGACATCCTCATCTCGGAGGAGGCACAGAAGGACTCCCCTGTTTTGGGAGGTTAGGAGGAACAGAAGGAGGGTTTTTAGGGGCATAGCAGGTGACTAGTATGCCTCTGCCACTTAGTGCTAACAGATTCGCATGTTTATTGGTAGAAGAAGTCAATACAGTCCTTGCTGATAGCTCCCCAGCTGTAAGCACCACCCCTGTCATACCCAACAAACCCCCTCAGCCCTCTCTGACACCTACCCAAACATGCCTCCCTGCCTGGGAGCGCTGCCTCCTCCGTCACTACGTAGTTGTCTCCACTCCGTTGCCTAATTTGCTCTGGATGACAGTGGAAATTAAGACAACTGACACGCAACTGACCCAGAGCGTGTCGGCCCTCCTGGACTCCAGAGCCACAGGGCTCTTTGTGGACGCCAGCTACGTGGAACGGCATCAGCTCACCACTCGGCCTCTGCTTGCCCCGATCCCGGTATACAATGTCAACGGTATTTGCAATGAAGCAAAGTCCATCCAGTCCATGGTGGACCTTGTTCTCCGCTACCAGTCCTATGCAGAGCGCACCACCTTTGCTGTTACTAGCCTTGGTAAGCAAGACATGATCCTGGGATTTCTGTGGCTCTGGGAGCACAACCCGGAGATCAACTGGACTACCAGGGAGGTGAGCATGAGCCGATGCCCCTGGCATTGCGCGACCTGCACGGAAGAAGTGAAGAAGGAGCAGCGCACCGCTATGCAGGAATACGCAGCTATTAGAGCATGCTGCGTAGGGCACCTTTCCTTTGCAGATCTTGACCTGCTGGATCCCCTGCCTCTGGCATTCCCTCGTAGGGAGGCCCCCTACGAGGACAACAGACACAGTGGAGGAAATTCTAGCCAGGAAGAGGGACACAAAGGGGAGTTCCTACCTGCATGGGATCCAGAGCTTCCAGATGAAGCCATTGAGGTAGGAAACCACATCTACGCCGCCATGCTGCGACCACCGCCGCTGGCGGCAGAGATCTGGGCCAGTTAGACCACTTCCCAATGGTTGGCCCAGGCCTTTGCAGCCAACGCCCAGCCCCAGGCGTTCCAGGATGTGGTCCCCGACCATCTGCACGACTTGGAGGACGTCTTCTCCAAGGCCTCGTTTGACTCCCTCACAGAGCGCAAGCAGTGGGACCATGCCATTGAGCTCCTACTGGACTCGAAGTTGGCCAACTGCAAGGTTTATTTGCTTGCACCCAAGGAGCAGGACGAGCTTGACACGTTCCTCTGGGAGAACCTGGAGTTGGAACAAATCTGGCCCTCAAAGTCCCTGATGGCCTCTCCCATGTTTTTCATCAAGAAGAAGAATGGCTCCCTCCGGTTGGTCCAAGACTATTGCGTGCTCAACGCCATGACCGTCAAGAACCGCTACCCACTCCCCCTCATCTCCGAGCTGATCAACAACCTCCGGGGTGCGCGCTACTTCATGAAGTTGGATGTCCGGTGGGGCTACAACAACGTGCACATCTAGGAGGGAGATGAGTGGAAGGCAGCATTTTGGACCAACCGTGGGCTGTTTGAACCCCTAGTGATGTTCTTTGGACTCACCAACAACCCAGCCACCTTCCAGACCATGATGAACGACATCTTCCAGGACTTGATTGCAGACGGAGTGGTCTGTGTGTATCTCAACAACATCCTTATCTATACCAAGACGCTAGAAGAGCATTGTTGGATCACGTGGATTGTCCTGGATTGTCTTTGCCAGCACCAGCTGTACCTCAAGCTGGAGAAGTGTGAGTTTGAGCAGACCCGTATTGAATACCTTGGACTCATCATCTCTCATAGTATGGTGGAGATGGACCCGGTGAAGGTGGCCGGCGTCACGCAGTGGCCGGAGCCCCAGAGCAAGAAGGAAGTGCAAGCCTTCCTGGGGTTCACCAACTTCTACTGGCGCTTCATCCAGGACTTCTTCTATCACACACGCCCCCTCTTTGACCTCACTGGGAAGGACATCACCTGGACCTGGGGCAACACGGAGCAGCAGGCTTTCAACACCCTCAAGTCCGCCATTACGTCCAGGCCCATTCTGCTTTTCCTGGACGACGACCAACCCTTTCGCATCAAGGCTGACAGTTCCGACTTTGCAACCGGTGCAGTTCTCTCCCAGCAGTCCCTAGAGGATGATAAGTGGCACTCCGTCACCTTCTACTCCAAGAGCCTCAATGCCGTGGATGAATGAATGAATGAATTCTATTTATACCGCCGGCAAGCCACACTGCTGGGCTAAGAGGCGGGGGTAAAGTAATGGTCGTACTCTACACCAGTAATGTAATGTGATGCTCATGGTGCCTATGGCGATATTCATTTGCTGTAGTGTTGGGTATTGGAACCGTCCTCGCAGAGTTCAGGTGGCGTGATTGTGTGCAAGGTTATGTCACGAAGTACTGTCAGTGAGGGCATGGGTAGTTGGTTGGATGGGTCGGGTCGTTGAGTAGGTTGGTTGGGGTAGCGGGTTCCTCTGCTTCGCCTGTGTATTCGCGTACGCGGGTTGTCTCGACCTCCCGTGGTGTGTAGGTCCTTGCTACGCCTGCTCTTCTCGTGTATCCTTGCTCGGATCCTTGTGTCAGCTTCCTTTGCATCCTCCTTATCCTCCCAAACCGTCTATCACCCCTGCCTCTCCTCTATCCCTCTCCTCCACTAGCCCGAAGTCCGCTTCCACATCCCCTTCCATCCGCGTCCACCACCTCTCTTCTTCTTCCTCATTTTCTTCATCCTCTTCTTCTGGCCTCGTTTTTTGTCCCCGTTTCAATATTATGAGATCCATGACAAGGAGATGCTTGCAATCATCTGGTCACTGGAGGAGTGGCGCCACTTCCTTGAGGGGGCCCGCCACAAGTTTGAAATCTGGACGGACCACAAGAACCTGGAACACTTCTGGACGGCCAAAAAACTGAACCGTTGCCAGGCCCAGTAGTCCCTGTACCTCGCCAACTTCGACTTCACGCTGCACCACAAGCTAGGCCGTAGCATGGGAAAGCCCAACGCCCTCTCCCAGCATGCTGACCATGGCTCCGGTGCGGGGGACAACAATAACATCACTCTTCTCTGCCCGGAGTTGTTTGCCATCCACGCCTTGGAAGGGGTAGCTGTACAGGAGGATGAGGTCAACATTCTCTGGGACATATGTCGGAGAAACCGGGAAGGTCTGCAGGAAGATTTGGTTGCCAGAGCCGCGCTAGCGGGATGCCCCTCCGGTACAAAGTTGGTACTCATGGACAAGTGGGGCCTGCAGGACAGCCTCCTCACCTTCCACAGGCAGATATACGTGCCCAACAACCCAGACCTTTGCCAGCGCATTGTCAAGCAGCACCATGACTCCCATGTCACGGGACACTCCGGTATGTGGAAAACATTGGAACTCGTCTCATGGAACTACTGGTGGCCGCAGATGTCCCGCTACATAGGCTCCTACACCAGCACCTGTGACCTCTGCCTCCAGACAAAACCCCACCAGCGTCTACCGACAGGTCAACTGCAGTCTCTCCCTATGCCCGCAGCGTGCTGGAGCATAGCCTTTGTTGACTTCATCGTGGAGCTCTTAGACATGCATGGATACGATGCAGTCATGGTCATGGTTGACCTGTACAGCAAGCGGGCTCACTTCATTCCGACACACACGACCTGCTCAGCAATGGGCGTGGCCAATCTGTACCAAAAGAATGTCTAGAAGCTCCACGGCCTCTCCAATGCCTACATATCTGACTGGGGCCTTGTAACATATCATACTATAGTTATATAATTTATAGACAATTATATTAATTATTAATTTACATACATGCTGGCTGCCTTACATAAGGCAGCCAATTTTACTGTCATACTTCGTAGTACTAGAATCGACTATCGATCTGGTTCTGTTGGTGTAACCGTAAGGCTAAGCAATATTCGACTTTGTTTCACTTTTTTGAACCTTTCAGGTTCAATTCTGATACTACGGACGAAGACTACGTGTCTAGACTGATAGCCTAGACTGTGATTGCATCGAACAGTGCATCAACTTCCTTGACGCACGCTTCCGGGTAAAAAGAGACGTAGCAACATCTGATTGGATGGAGACCAATCAATCTACTGAACCAACACGCGATGGTGAGACCATCGACCAGTTGTTGGTGTATCCTCAATCTGCAGTGACTGACTCGGGTCGTCCCGGGTCAGAATATACTGAGGCCGAGCCTTCCTGGCAGCCTCAGGGAATGCCAGGAGGGACGCAATGGAGTGAAGTGCGGCCGACAGCTGCGCCAAGCGGTGCAGCGAGACCAGGGGCAGTTGTGAAAGCCCTGGACCAGCAACTCGGCAGGGCTCATGAATCTCCCATGCAGACTGGGAGGTCAGGGCAACAATTCCAGAGCAGGAGTAGTGCTCAGGGACCTGCTGAAGGTCACAGACCTTCATCGTACGTCCTGGGGAAGATGCCGAGACCAGAGGCGGGCAGTTGGAGAGTGCCAACTGAGTCCACTCCACTGACGCAACGTCAGCAGGGAGTTGGAGGGCCGCAGGAAACGACAATTCCCGAGCAAAGAACGCCTGCAGTACATTGGGAAGACGAAACGTCCGATGATGAGGAGAGTGGATGGAGTGAGTCCACCCTTCAAGTTCAGTGTGTGATGCTATGGAAAAGATATCCTAGCATTGCGAAGGATACTACGCGTGCTCAACTAGGACTGTATGTACTGAAACACATCTGGTTGATACAGGCTAGAGGTGATAATGTACCTCAACTGAATACCGTTGAATACATTACGTTGTATGTTCAGATTCTTGAGCTGGAAGCCCAAGCATATATGTACCGTAAGGGTAATCGAGGATCAGCTGCCTCGACTCCAGAGGGGGCAAACTTGATTCCAAGTATACCCCCGGTGGCGAAGCCAGAGTTGTCTCCCCACCTGGAAGAGGCGATGAGCAATATATATGCGCCCCAGCAAGCAGGAGAGTCTAACGAGCAGTTCGCTGCAAGGTTCGCAGCAGCACAGAGACAAAATGTATTCAGAGGTCAACGTAGGAGACCTCTGTCGATGGCTGAATCGGTGTCTACCATACCGGTGGTAGATAGCAACCTACCCGAAACGGGGGAGCCAAGGCACCCTCACACAAAACAGGAATCAGTGGAGAATATGCCACTGACGAATCAAGTACCGTTGGCTGATAAGTTTGCGGAGAGGGTGGCTTATCAGCGCATGCGGAACCAAGACCTGAAACGCCAGGGACACTCCTGGATAGATGACCAGGGGATTGTATTCGATGGGATAACGCCCATCGACGAGATGAGAAGGCAATATGTCCAACGGACACGTCAGCCTGACACTAGGAGGGGAGACCCGCCCACGGCGGATCCGAGCCAAGTCCCTGAAAGACAGGTAGTAGAAGAGCTAGGGGGACAGGAGAGCCCACCACATTGGTATGATGCGGGGAAAGTGCACTATACAGGTCACCGACCAGTACGTGCATTCTCTGTAGTACCTCCAGCAGAAGGTAGGAATAAAACGCCTGGGATAACTGAGGCGACAAAGGTGTATACTGAGAATATGCACCAACGCCTCAGTAGTATAATAGACGACGCGGTAGGCATAGCATTGCGCCTTCCCGAAGGTATCAAGCCGCGTAAGGCGGAGTCAAAACACATCCAACCGTACAAAGGGGAGTCTAAGTTTAGTGACTTGGAAAACTGGACGATGGATGTGTGCAACCATCTGGCAGCATGCTAGTATGGGGGGGATCGTCTGGATCGAGAACGTGTATTCGTTCTCCCGGAGTTCCTAGACGGACCGGCCAAGGACTGGTTTCGACATCATGTCTTGCACTACAATCGTGCACGACAGCAATGGACGTTCAAGGATGTAATCCTTAAATTGTATAACCAGTTTGTAAGTGCATCCACCATGCAGGATGCTCGGGAGGCGTTCATTGCAACGTTCTACACAGAACAATTGGGTGTTCAAGGCTTCTATGACACCTTGATAGACCATGCGCAGAATATGTCTATTTACCCAGACAATTGGGTAATGATCGACACCTTTCTGCGTGGGATACCCGACGCAATGAGAGAGTCCCTCATTTGTGATGACGGGCTATCGCCCGAAGTGAATACCGTTGAAGAGTTCGTAGCGCATGCATTGCGTTACGAGCAAGCTCACAAAATAGCACGACACTTTGGGCTACATAGCTCAAAGGTCTGTTCAATGAACAAGACCGAGCCTCAGAAGGTAGGCACCTTCTGGGCCCGTCGAAAAGAGATGGTGGGCAATACAAACCCGAGGTTCGTGATAAGAGCAGCACCTCGGCAAGAACGACGCTTCCGTAGCGACTGACCTGGGGTCCGTAGGAGTGCACCAGCACAGGACGTTCAGAGGGGTCCGCGCCGAGAGGGTGCTTGGCCGCATCAGACTGCTGGTGAGGCTAAAGTGACGACACCGACTGGGCCACCGAAGTTTGAAGCAGTTCGCTCTTCTGTAGCAAATAAGTGCTTCAAATGTGGCCAGCCTGGGCATTTCGCGAATGCATGTCCAGTAGGTGGTGGACGGTCTATGGCTAAGCCACGTGCATATGTACGGGCGGCCCACACTGCTATTCCTGATGCTGAAGGGATAGACTCGGGAAATGAACCTGATGTGGACGACGATGAGGTGGATAACCTCAGTCCTGATGCACCAGAGGATGAAAATGCCTCTGTGGTAGAAGAGTTGTCGGATGACAAATACGTTGAGGTTGACGTATACGACAACGACTATTACGCCTGGGAGTCAGACTCAGAATTCATGGGAGCTCTGACGGACTACCCGGCCAGCGAATTAGACCGACCAGTTGGAGCAGCCAACATGAAGGTGTATAAGGTGCACCTTCGCAAGGCTCCGGAGAAACTGGTAAGACCGGTGTTGAAGCGCGAGGACAAGGAGTGCCTGGCGTCGTACGTTGAGGTGAATGGCCACAAGGCGTGGACATTGTGGGATTCAGGTAGTACGACTACTGGGGTGACGCCTCAGTTTTGCCAAGTGCATGATATTTCTGTCAGTGAGTTGAAGGAGCTACTACTCCTTCAACTGGGTACTGTAGGCAGCCGAGCTGCGGTACAGTTTGGCACGCAGGCAAATATTGCCTGTGCAAAATCAAGGACGAAAGAGTACCTTGACGTGGCAAATTTTGATCGGTACAACATGATTATAGGCACGCTGTATATGAGGAAGCACAAGGTTCTGCTTGACTTCGAGAGGAATGAGATAGTGGTGGATGGCACCACCATTCCTGCAGTGCGAGTGACCATAGATAATGCTGATGGACGTCTCCATTGACACCGTGCCACGGAGAAGAAGGTGCTAGTCAGGCGACATTGACTAGGCGGAGGCAAGAAATTGCCTACGGTGGAGGATGGAGAGGATGAGGAGCAAGCTCGTGTGAGCTTGCCAACAGATAG
>QLOM01001313.1:0-30545 GCA_003313785.1 Termitomyces sp. MG148 | reverse complement strand
ATGGTACGTACAGCCTACAGGCTTCAGCTGTGGAACATGCTTGCTTACAGGTTTCGGCAGTTTTTATGCATGTTTTAATTTCCTTTGTACCTAGCCAAAACATAATACATTTCTTATGTTTTTCCGTCACGGCGGGCCGCCGTATCACCATCAATGTTATAGACTAGAATGGGACAAGAGAGAGGCTGAGTAGTGAGTCAATGTTGTTCTTAGGGATTCCCTATGCCAGGAGTGATGCTTCCAAAGCTTTAAAAGCAACTGTACAGCATGACAAAAGCCACAATAAATTTTATAATCTAAAAAAGAGAAAATCTCCGAAAATAATCAAAAACTTGGAAATTGCTATTGCCAGAGGTCATGCACATGTCTCATGTGACTTGCTTAGTAATTGTAAGGCTAGTGTCATGATGACTAAGCCTCTGGATGCTTACTAAGCCTCTGGAAGCATTGGCAACACTTTTCTGAATGATAACTAAAGAACCAGAGCACCTCAAGGGCTGAGAATGGTACTAATAGATAGCATTGAAAGAATAGAAGCAGTAAGGTAAAAGAGTGACAGCAGAAATAAGGAATTAAATAGAGGAAGAATGAAGGAATAAAGAGTGAAATAAGGGAGAGCAGAGGAGTCCCCTGACAAACACCTTCTAAGGCAAGGCACACACATATGCCAGCAACTGGGCTTGAGTAGCATTTGCCTCCTTGTACTTACAAGGCATTGCCCTCCACCACTACACCCCTGTCCTCCGCTACAATCCCCATCACCCCCTATTCTCCAACTGGCAAGCATTTGTACAGGAGTTCTTGGAAAAGTTTGGCGTATATGACATCATTGCCAAAGCCAAAAAGAACCTGGTAACCTTAAAAATGTCCCCCAATAAACAATTCACTGCCTTCATTGTTCAATTTGAGAAAGAGGCCTACAAAACAGGCTAGAACTACAATGCTCTTCAGTTCCAACTCCATAGTGCCTTGCCGAAACGCATCCACAGTGTCCTCCACATTGCACCAAAGCAGTCCATCTACAAAGGTCTCAAAACCCTCGTTACTCAGATTGATCAACATCATTGAGACCAGGCCATCTTGTTGAATGTCTGCTGCCCTGGAGAAGTGTCAGCCACATCAAGAGGTTCCAAGTGGCCATGCCCCTCATTCCCCCACACCTCCACCAGAAAGCCCCTTGCTTGCCAGGGTGGTGCTCCCCTGGTCATGGGGGCCAATGTTAGGGACCACAACTCTTGTCCCACAACCCTCCCAACTGCCCATCTGCAGGCCACAGAGCTGGAGGAACAGGCCGACAAACCCCTGATTGCTGACACTGAACCAAGCAACAATCCAATGGATGACCCAAATAGCAAGGAATACCTCAATGCCAATCAAGCTCGCAACACGGGTCACTTGGATTGCCATGCCTGAGGAAATAAAGGAGTTCAGGAGGAGCAAAGGGCTCTGCTTGCTCTGTGGGAAGCCTGAACACTTTGTCCAAGAGTGCCCTGAGTGTAGTACCCTCAGCCGTGCCGTCTGAGTCATTGACGGTGACAAGTACAAGTCCCAGTATGCAGAAAACAAGACTGCAACTTAGCAGACCCTGAAGACATGCTAAGCTGCAGAATCAACATTGACATCTTCTCAGCCCCCGTTATACAACTTTGTGCATTGGCCCCACATGCTCAAAGAGCCTCAAATTCATCTTTTTTCCAGACTGTTGGCTTAGGCCTCCACAGCATCATACACACTAGTGATGACCTATCCTGATGCACCTTCAAGAGCGGACCCTAAGTATAGGCAATTTTGACATTGGGTGGTTCAGAAAACCAATTCCACTTCTGATTCAAGAGCTTGATTATTTTTCAGATCACTGGCTTGAGGATACCACCTAACACAGAATCTCCGCTGCTTGTGAAGATGCAGTGATACGTCTGCCTCACTTGAGGCAGACAAAAACAAGTCAAATCATCCCAATAATCATACCAAAAACACTAAAAACTGTAAGCGATGAAAGTCAAAAACTGTAGACTAGGGATGACACACCTCTTAAACCTCAAAACCGTATAAAAAGACTAGTCAAAAACCACAGCAGAGCAGTAAACCAGGCAGTGAGGCGGCAGCCATCAAGGAGTGATGGCATGGGAATAACCGAGGAGGTGGCAGTGTTCGGCAGGGATTAGATCTCGGCATAACATCCGAGATCAACATCCCGCCCAAACACTAACATCACTCAGCTTGCCACTGATCCGTCGTCCCGTTTCTAAACCTGCTGCACAACCACAAAGTCTCCTCCTCACAGCCCACCACTGCGCACTCGAGTAGGAAAAAGAGACGTGTGAAAGAAGAGAGGCAACGAGCTGAGGAAAAAGAACAACAGAACTGCGGGAAAAGGTTTAGCCAAAGAAGAAGAAAACCACATGGTTGAGTACCGGGAAACGCAAGTGCCGGTGCCCAGCCTTGGTAAAACATCGAGCATGCCAAGCACCCGGGCCCGGTAGCACGATGAGACGACAAAATCACACACGGGGCAAGCATGGTCTGTGCATTGAAGACAGGGGTATAAAAGGGAGAGGAATTTGAGGGAGTCAGGCAAGCAATCGACTTGCCATGGCTCGGAGTCCCCAGGGAGTGGACATCTTAGGCCAACGTGATTAGATTGACTTCAGGTTAATTAGTATTAATACTATTTGCATCCCAATTTTGAGTGTGAATTATCTTCTACATTCAAATTAAATTCAATAAAAATTATAAGCTTCTTTTACAAAGTGCGCGCTAGTGTAACTACTGCCCCACATACTCTGTGGAATTGGAGAATTGAAATATAACAAAGTTTAGTCTGAATTCCATTTCGGACTACTTTACATAAAGTAAATAACTCCATTTTGCATCATCTGGAGCCCACCGCGAGGGGGCTTTTGTTGCACAATCAAACACTTTTGTCGGATCTCCATTTGGAGTCCAACCACCCAAAAAGAAACATTAGTTTTGCACCGCCAGGTTCTTGGCCTGGCATGCCTAAGGTTACTACACCAAGGGCAAAAACCATTATTTCTCCCAGGAGAAGAGAAACTCATGCATCCTCCAAGGGCACAGTTGCTAGTCTCCTGGATCCAGACGCTGTACTTCGTAAACAAAAACTTCGGACTGAGAAGTACACGCCTACACCACAAACACCTAAGTCTTCATTGCCTGAGCCAACTAAGTTGACCAGCATTATGGAGCAACCCATGCGATACAAAATGCCATTACTTGAAAGTAGAGATGCACCCAAGTTCAGAAGCAGTGAGCCTGCTGAGGTTCACAGGTTTCTGCAGAGAATGCAGTCTCTATTCAATCATGCAGGCATTGTGGAGGATGGAGAAAAGAAGAAGAGGTTATTAGAATATGTGAATGCAGAAACTGAGCAAGAATGGAGAGGGTTCAATAGTTTTGAGGATAGATATCCTTGGGCCACCTTTATAAGGGAGGTTAAGGAATCATACCCTGAAGCTATGGATGAGGCAGGAAGCATGGCAAACCTGGATCGCATCTGTAAGGAGCATGCCAGACTAAGCAGAGGGGATGCCCCTGAGCTGCACTCCTTAATCAGAAAATTCAGGGCTGAAGCCAAAAAGCTGGATAGTGTTGTAGGGAATGGAGTATCGGTGGATAAGTTTATGGAGTGTTTTACACCTACCCTGGCAGAGTTAGTGGAGGAGAGACTCATCCACAAACATGGCCATTACAGGGATCCTGCTTGTAATCGTCACAAAGATAACAAGTATGACTTGTTTGAAGTGATAGCAGTGGTGACAGCCCTAGTAGATGGGACAACTGTCAAGAAGACTAGGGGAGAGACCACCAACAGGGAGGTGGGTGGAGTAGTGGTGAAAAATGAGGAGGCAGAGGAGAGGATGGCTCATCTGCAAGACTCTATGGTCACTATTGGGAAGCAGGTTGGCAGCATCCAAAGCGCTATGCAGGCTCTGCAAACTAGCCAACTGGACATGAGGAATGCCTTCCTAACTACCAAGAGTCACCATGGAGGGCAAACCAAGAGGCCTGCTCAGGCAATGATGCCAACTCCTGGTGGAAGCACATATTGCTTCTACTGTTGGGGAACTGGTCATCGAATAGCAGAATGTGAGCAGGTGAAATCAGATGTACAAAAGGGATGGGTGATCCTAGTAGATGGGAGGACTAGAATGCCCAACAGAACTCCTCTACCCAGAGAACCATCCAGCATATCACCACATAATAGGGTGATGAAGTTACATGACTCTCAAGTAGGGTTATACTTTGGCTAGGCTGAGGAAGCTCAGGACATCCCAACCTATTCTACTTACACCAATGCTGTAAGAGACACTAGGGATGACATGTTGGAGCGCATTCACTATGGAGAAGCAGACAGGCTAGGGGAACTGGAAAAAGGCTTTCAGAGACTGACAGAAGTCATGTCAGTCTTAGTCAACACCAGGCATGCTCCTAGTCCTGGTGAAGGACAACAAGGAGGGTCCAAGGATTTTTGAGGAGCTCAATGAAGAAAATGGGGGAAGCTCCACCAGGAATACCCACATTGACAGAGAGACAGCCACAAAATTCCTGGAAAGAAAAGCTAACTTTGAGGATTCCACCCAAAGTGGCACCCAAGTTGGACTTACCTTTTGAAAAGGTGCCAGCTTTGAACAAGAGGCAGGAGGTACCAGTGCAGGACACTGGGAGGAGTTCTATTCAGGGGACTAGGAAGGAGTTGGAGAAGATGGTTGAGAAGCTGTGGGAGGTACCAGTGCCACTAACCACCAGAGAACTTCTGGATGTGGCACCTGGTTTGAGGGAGGTCATGGTACAAAAGTTGGTACCAAAGCCTCCCAGGCCTAAAGAACCCAACATCCCTAGGACAGCTGCTCAACATCTGACAGCAGTGGAGAAAGAGCCTGACAAGGTAGATGTTAATGATCTACCTATGGCCACCTACTTCATTGCAGATGGAACACAATCTGGCTTGCCTACTGGTGCAGTAGTGCACCAAGATTGTGTTGCCACTTACTTGGAAAATATCCCAACAGGAGAAAAGCCAGTAGTGGTGTATGTAGCTAGGGAATTGCAAGTTCTGAGATCTCTCAACCCAGTTGTCAATCAAAAGAGAAGAGCAGAGGCAATCCTAGATAGTGGGTCTCAAATAGTCTGCATGGCTTTAAGAAAGGCTCTCAATCTAGGATTGACCTGGGATCCAGATATTAGGCTAAGGATGGAGAGTGCCAATCAGCAAGTGAATGAATCTGTTGGTTTAGCACGTAATGTGCCATTCACTTTTGCAGAAGGGTTCACTATCTATCTACAAGTGCATATTTTTGAAAGTCCTGCTTATACTGTCTTATTGGGTCGTCCATTTGACACCTTGACAGAAAGCAACATTCAAAACTTGCAGGATGGCAGTGCCATCATCACTATTCGAGACCCAAATACAGGTCGTCGAACTGCCCTGCCTACTATTGAAAGAGGCAAAATGCCAAAGGCAGGGGCTGCTAGGGAGAGTGAAGCAAAATTTTGAGTCTCGAGGAACTAGTTACAGACCAGGGAGAGATTGCAATAAGTCTTGCTGAGACTCAGAAAGGAGAGATAGTGGTAACTGGATATTCTATGGAACATAGTAAATTCAGTCAGGAAGAATTGAGAGATGTGTACTTGCATGCTTTTGCAGCAAGCAAGGAGTGTGAGGAGAAGGAGCAGAAGACATTGTCAGCATATTTGAATGGACATTTAGCTCAAATACCTGACAGTCTTGAGGAGCTGCTAGTACAAGAGGAAAACTTAGAGTCAAAAGCAGGTGTGGGGGAGACTGCCCAAGTATTTTCTAAGAAATACAAACCTGTGGCTAGAAAAGTTAAGCCTGTACTAGGTACCTCACCTGAGGAGTTTAGAATTGAGAGGTGCATTACTGGAGACCCACTGACAGACATGCCTCAGTTGGATCCCAACCCACCAGCATTCAAACCCACAGGGAGATACACAGCTGAGTGCAAAGAAGTCATTGACCAAGCCCATGGTGATGGTTTTCTTTGGCCAGAGGAGATGAAAGCAGTACATCACCTTATGATGCTGCAAAACCAGGCTTTTGCATGGGATGATGCTCAAAGAGGAAGGCTGAAGGAGGAATTCTTCCCTCCAGTAATCATGCCAGTAATCCCTCACACCCCATGGGTGTTGAAGAACATTCCTATTGCACCAGGTCTTAGGGATAGAATCTGCAAAATGATAAAGCAGAAGATTGAGGCAGGGGTCTATGAACCCTCTAACTCCTCATATTGCTCCCAATGGTTTACAGTGTTAAAAAAGGATGGGGAGAGCTTGAGGATAGTCCATAGCTTGGAGCCTTTGAACAAAGTAACTATAGCACACTCTGGGTTGCCACCAGCAACTGAAGAGTTAGCTAGTCACTTCTCAGGCAGAGCTTGTGGAGGAATCTTTGACTTGTATGTAGGATATGATGAGAGAGTACTAGATGTGCGCTCTAGGGATTATACTACCTTCCAGACACCATTTGGTGAGGTTGGTTACCTTACCAATGGGATGGACAAATTCAGTGCCTATCTTCCATGATGATATTACATTCATCTTGAAAGATGAAATACCACATGTAACTTGGCCATACATTGATGATGTACCAGTCAGAGGACCACCTCATAGATATGAGTTGCCAGATGGTGGTTGTGAAGTCATACCAGAGAATCCAGGCATTAGGAGATTTGTATGGGAACACCTGCTCAATGTAAACAGAGTGTTACAAAGAATCAAATATGCAGGGGGAACTTTCTCTGCAAAGAAATCAGTAGTATGTGCAGATGAGATTGTGGTTGTTGGCCATAGATGCTCTTATGAGGGGCAGAAGCCAGAAACCAAAAGATTTGCCATAGTGATGGGATGGAGTGACTGCAGGGATAAACATGAAGTAAGGTCATTTTTAGGGACCTGTGGTACCTTTAGATCCTTTATCAAGGACTATGCCAAGGTAGCAACACCTATCAATAAGCTTACTCAGAATGAGGTACCTTTCACTTGGGGAGAAGAACAGCGCTCTGCAATGGCACAAATGAAAAAGTTGCTAGCAGAAAGTGCTCCTTTAAAACCCATTGACTATGAGTCAGGAGGTGCAGTAGTTCTGTCAGTAGATACATCCTGGATGGCAGTGGGTTTTGGAATCTTCCAAGAAGACCCAGACAATCCTAAAATGCGCACTTGTGCCAAGTTGGGATCTATCACCTTGAATGAGAGAGAAGCTAGATTTTCTCAACCAAAAAGAGAGCTGTATGGTCTCATGAGATCTCTGCTAGCCAACAGGCATTGGCTAGTTGGTTGTAGGAAGCTAGTGATAGAGACAGATTCCAAGTATCTTAAAGGGATGCTAGGAAATCCAGGAGTAGGACCCAATGCCACTATCATGAGGTGGATTGAGAATGTCCTACTCTACCACTTTATCTTGAGGCATGTGCCAGGCAAAACATTCAGTGTGGATGGTTTGTCACGGCGGCCTAAACAGCCAGGAGATGAGGAGTATCTACCAGTTGACCCTGAGTTGATGGATGAACCCAAGTCTATGAACTATGAGTATCCAGACAAGCTCAATAATGTACCTGGTTGGGAAGACTGGGAACCTTTGGAACTTGAAGAATTTGCAGACCAAATTGATACTAGAGGTGACTATCTAAACATGGTAGCTACTGAGGTATCAGATTTTGAGCAAGAACTTTGTAAAGCCAGGTCCCAGGAGCAGGGACTCAGAGATAGAATCTTGAGTCAAACACCAGGGACAAGCATGAATCAAGTAGCAGTATTAGCTATGACCATGCTGTTACCAGTAGAAGACCAAGAAGACAGAGTAGAGGACACACAAACCTACCTAGAACACAGGAAAGGTAGTGAGGGTGAGGACTGGGATAATCTGCTACCCACTGTTCAGAGTTGGTTGCAAGACCCAGATACAGGACCCAAGAATCTACAAGGCTGGGATCTAGAGAAGTTTAAGAAGTTTGCTAGGCAATTCTTCTTTGACAAGAAGGGGAGATTGTACAAGCGCTGTCATGAGGAGAAACATAAACTAGTAGTCCAAATTGATAAACAAATGTTTATGCTTAAATCAGCCCATGATGCCTTAGGACATAGGGGAGCCTATGCCACCAGAATGCTTATACAGGAGTGCTTCTGGTGGCCTGGCATTGAAGGGGATGTGCAGTGGTATGTTGGGACTTGTCACAATTGTCAAATCAGACAAAAGACAGTAGTCAACAGGGAACCAACTGTAACTTATACTCCCTCCATCTTCCAAACAATTCACATTGATACCATGCACATGACACCAGCCTCTAATGGCTGTAAATACATAGTACATGGCAGATGTGCCTTGTCTTCTTGGATGGAAGATAGACCCCTGAGAAAGGAGAACCATAAGACCATTGGTCAATGGTTGTTTGAGGATGTGATTTGCCGCTGGGGCTGCATTGCAGAAATCATCACAGACAATGCTGGACAGTTCAAACAGGTCACTGCCTGGTTGGAGAAGAAGTATGGGATCAGAGGTATTACTATCTCTCCCTACAACTCACCAGCTAATGGTAGGATTGAAAGACCTCATTGGGATGTCAGGCAAGCTTTATTCAAAGCCTGTGAAGATCGCACCAAGTGGTTCTGGTTCTTCTACCATGTAATGTGGAGTGACCGTATAACCATTAGGCAGAGATTTGGGTGTTCACCATACTTCATGGTCACTGGAGCTCATCCTACTCTACCCTTGGATCTAGCAGAGGCCACCTGGCTGGTAGAATTACCAGAAGGACCTCTGACTACAGAGGAGTTGATTGAATACTGTGCTAGAGCTCTAGCCAAACACCATCAACATATGGAAGAAATGAGAGAGAGAGTCGGGAAGGCTAAGCTCCAATGAGCATTAAAGTTTGCAGAAGAGCATAAAAGCTCAATCAAAGACTACAATTTTAAACCATTGGACTTGGTACTAGTCAAAAATATGACTACTGAAAGTTCATTCAGTGCTAAAATGTTGCCACAATTTCATGGGCCTATGGTAGTAATTGCCAAGACTCAGGGTGGTATTTACATTGTAGCAGAACTAGATGGGTCAGTCTGGCAAGCACAAGTAGCTGCTTTTTGAGTAGTACTTTATAAAGCTCGCAAAAAGCTAATCTTGCCTCAGGGCATAGAGAAGTGGGTGGATATTACGCCTGCTAAGCTGAAAGAGCTAAGGGAAGAACTATGAAAACCTACAGAGTTAATCACCAAGGACATCTCATTTGGCACAGTAAGTGTAAGGGCGACCTCCAGAGGTTGCGGCTGAGTCACACAACTGGCAGAGGAAAATCTGAAGTGTATTAGGAGCAGTACATACAACAGGGAAATAACTAATCACCTGGCAGAGGGAAATCCAAAGAGAACAAGTCTAAGGATTCCTCTGCCATGGCGTGGCGCATCAGTGTGGGGGCGGAGGCATGAGAATGGCTGTACAGTACTGGGTGAGTCTCTCCGGAGATCTCTGGGGACTCCCAAAGAACTCCGGGGTGGCCCAAAAAAGAAAGTCCAAAAGGAAGTCCTCTGACATCACCCCCCCCCTTAGGGTGCGGCGTCTCGATGCACCAGGTAGAACCAGTTGCAGACTGCACGGTCGACCGGGGAGATGGGGTAGAGGCCTCGGATTGTGTGAGGAGCCTCGGGGTGACTACGGTGGAAGTCCTTCACCAGGGCGGGTGCGTGGACGTTCTCTGCAAGTTCCCAGGAGATGTCTTCGATACCGTAGCCCTTCCACTTGACCTTGTATTGTAGCTTGTGCCGGAATAAACAACTGTCAAGGATCTTCTCCACTTCGTACTCTAGGCAGTCATCGATGATGACTGGAGGCAGCAGAGGTGGAGCACATCGACCTGGGATAGGGTCGTCCAGGGCGGGCAAAAGCTTGACCACATTGAAGACCGGGTGTAGGCACCGCATGCTGGTGGGTAGCCGGAGCCTGTAGGCCAGCGGTCCTACCTGACGCTCGACTACAGATGGCCCCAGTTGTCGGTGTGAGAGCTTTTGGGATGGCCTAGTGGTCGCAATGTCAGAGGCGTCCAAGTAGACTCGGTCTCCGGGCTTGTACTGGGGGGTCAGTGAGCGTCCTTGGTCGTAATAGCGGGCCATGTCGTCCTTGGCCTTGGCCAGGGCCGCCTCTGCCTCCTCCTGTGCCTTCTGCATACGGTCAACGAACTTGTTGACCAACTCGTTCTCCGACTGCCATGCATGCGGTTCAAAGCCCATCCGGGGGTGCCTGCCGGTGTCCAGGAAGAACAGGGAGTGCTGCGTGGAGGTGTGGATGCGGTTATTGTACTGGAACTCGGCCTCCGGGAGGAGCTCGTCCCAGTTGTCCTGACGCTCGTTGCAGAAGAGCCAGAGGTACTGTTCCAGTTCCTGGTTAACATGTTCAGTCTGGCCGTCGGACTGCGGGTGGTAGGCGGTAGAAGTGTGGAGCTTGACATGCAGGAGACGATAGAGCTCCCGGGTGAAGTCTGCCATGAACTGGGAGCCCTGGTCGGAGACGTAGGCATTGGAGAGGCCGTGGAGCTTCCAGACATTCTTCCAGTACAGGTTGGCTGCGCCCATTGCGGAGCAGGTCATGTGTGTCGGAATGAAGTGAGCTCGCTTTCCATACAGGTCAACCACGACCATCACTGCGTCGTATCCGTGCGCGTCTGGAAGTTCCACAATGAAGTCGACGGAGGCCACACTCCAGCGTGCCACAGGTGTAGAGAGGGAATGCAGATGACTTGTTGGAGGGCGCCGGTGTGGTTTTGTCCAGAGGCAGAGGTCGCAGGTGCTGGTGTAGGAGCCGATGTAGCGGGACATCTGCGGCCACCAGTAGTTCCACAAGACCAGCTCCAGCGTTTTCCACCTACTGGGGTGCCCCGTGACATAGGAGTCATGGTGCTGCTCAACAATGCGCTGGCGGAGCTCCAGGTTGTTGGGCACGTATATCCGCCTGCGGAAGGTGAGGAGGCCATCCTGCAGGCCCCACTCATCCGTGCGTACCAACTTTGTACCAAAGGGGTGCCCCAAACGTAGCACTAGGGCGGCTTTGGCAGCCGAGTCTTCCTGTAGACCTTCCCGGTTTCCCTGACGTATGTCTCGGAAAATGTTGACTTTGTCTCCCTGTACGGCCACCCCTTCCAAGGCACAAATGGCAAACAGCTCTGGGCAGAGGAGGGTGATGTTATCGTTATCCCCTGCACCGGAGCTGTGGTCTGCGCGCCTGGAGAAGGCGTCGGGCCTCCCCATGCTCCGGCCCGGCTTGTGGTGCAGCGTGAAGTCAAAGTTGGCAAGGTACAAAGACCACCGGGCCTGGCAACGGTTCAGCTTCTTGGCCGTCTGGAAGTGTTCCAGGTTCTTGTGGTCAGTCCAGACTTCAAACTTGTGGCGGGCCCCCTCGAGGAAGTGGCGCCACTCCTCCAGCGACCAGATGATCGCGAGCATCTCTTTGTCGTGGATTTTGTAATTTTGTTCCATGGCATTGAGGCTCTTGGAGTAAAAGGCAACGGGGTGCCACCTACCATCCTCCGGGGACTGCTGGGATAGGACTGCACCGGTTGCGAAGTCGGAACTATCAGCCTCGACGCGGAAGGGTCGGTTGTTGTCCAGGAAGAGCAGGACGGGCTTGGATGTGACGGCAGACTTGAGGGCATTGAAGGCCCGCTGCTCTGCGTCGCCCCAGGTCCAAGCGACGTTCTTCCCGGTGAGGTCAAAGAGGGGACGTGCGTGGTGGGAGAAGTCCTGGATGAAGCACCGGTAGAAGTTCGTGAACCCCAGGAAGGCTTGTACTTCCTTCTTGCTCCGGGGCTCCAGCCACTGCATCACACCAGCCACCTTCACCGGGTCCATCTCCGCCATGCCGTGAGAGATGATAAGTCCGAGATACTCAATGCGCGTCTGCTCAAACTTGCATTTCTCCGGCTTGAGGTACAACTGGTGCTGGCGGAGACGGTCCAGGACGATCTGTGTGATCTGATGATGCTCCTCTAGCATCTTGGTATAGATGAGGATGTCGTCGAGATACACACAGACTACTCCGTCTGCAATCAGGTCTCGGAAAATGTCGTTCATCATGGTCTGGAAGGTGGCAGGGCTGTTGGTGAGTCCAAAGAACATCACTAGAGGTTCGAACAGCCCACGGTTGGTCCGGAACGCAGCCTTCCACTCATCTCCCTCCTGGATGCGCATGTTGTTGTAGCCCCACCGGACGTCCAACTTTGTGAAGTAACGCGCACCCCGGAGGTTGTTGATCAGTTCCGAGATGAGAGGGAGTGGGTAGCAGTTCTTGACAGTCATCGCGTTGAGTACCCAATAGTCCTGGACCAACCGGAGGGAGCCATCCTTCTTCTTGATGAAAAACACTGGAGAGGCCATCGGAGACTTTGAGGGGCGGATTCATCCGGACTCCAGATTCTTCCGGAGGAACGTGTCAAGCTCGTCCTGCTCCTTGGGTGCGAGCAGATAAACCTTGCAGTTGGCCGGCTTTGAGTCTGGTAGGAGCTCAATGGCGTGGTCCCACTGCTTGCGCTCCGGGAGGGAGTCAAACAAGGCCTTAGAGAAAACGTCCTCGAAGTCATGCAAATGGTTGGGGACCGCATCCCGGAACGCCTGGGGCGGGGTGTTGGCTGTGAAGGCCTGGGCCAGCCGTTGAGAGGTGGTTTGGCTGGCCCGGATCTCCTCTGCCACTGGCGGAGGTTGTAGCGTGGTGGCGTAGATGCGGTCTCCTACTTCGATGGCTTCGTCTGGAAGCTCCGGATCCTGTGCGGGTAGGAACTCTCCTTTGCGTCCCTCTTCCTGACTGGGGTTTCCCCCGTCGTGCCTGTTGTCCTTGTAGAGGGCCTCCCTACGAGGGAACGCCAGAGGCGGGGGATCCAGCAGGTCAAGATCAGCGAAGGGGAGGTGACCTACGTGGCACGCCCTGATAGCTGCGCGTTCCCGCATAGCGGTGCGCCGCTCCTTCTTCACTTCCTCTGCGCAGGTCACGCAGCGCTGGGGGCACCGGCTCATGCTCACCTCCCCGGTAGTCCAGTCAATCTCCGGGTTGTGCTCCCGGAGCCACGGGAATCCCAGTATCATGTCCTGTTTACCGATGCCCATGACGGTGAAGGTAGTGCGCTCCGCATGGGACTGGTAGTGAAGAACCAGGTCCACCACGGACTTGATAGACCCCGCTTTGTTGCGGGTACCGTCAACATTGTATACCGGGATCGGGGCAAGCAAGGGTCGAGTGGTGAGCTGATGCCGTTCTACGTAGCTGGTGTCCACAAAGAGTCCGGTGGCTCTGGAATCTAGGAGGGCCAACACGCTCCGGATCTGTTGCGTGTCAGTTGTCTCAATTTCCACGTTCATCCGGAGCGAGTTAGGCGACGGAGTGGAGGCAATTACGTAGCGACAGGGGAGGCAGCGCTCCCAGGTGGGGAGACGTGTTCGAGCAGGCGTCGGATAGGGCTGAGGGGGTTTGTTGGGTACGACAGGGGTAGTGCTTACAGTCAGAGAGCTATCAGCAGAGACTGTATTGACTTCTTTCACTGACAAACATGTGAACCTGTTAGCACTAAGTGGCGGGGGCGTACTGGTCACCCGCGGCGCCCCTGAAAATCCTCACTCTGCTCCTCCTGGCCTTCCGAGACGTGAGCGTCTTTTGATGCCTCCTCCGGGATGGGGATATCCGGAGAGGGCACTCCAGTGATGTCCCGGGCCGCCAGGAGCTGCATGAGTAGCTCTTCTTGCTCCTCCGGGGAGAGGTAGCGCACCTCAAGACCCCTGGGGCAGTGACGCGCAAAATGGCCCTGCACGCCGCAGCGTCGGCATGAAAAGGGGAGCGGGGCACGCTGTCGGGAGGCGTCTACATCCATTGGCATGCCTGGAGGTAGTGCTGGGATTGTTGGGGGCACGACCGTTGCCATGGGTGGTGCCAGGATCAGGAACCTGCAGGGGAGCATCACGGGGGGTCACGTTGGGGGCGCAGGGTGCACAGGCTTGTGGAGGTCGCGCTTGAACTCCATGAGCTGCCATTGCTCCCGGGCCACCTGGTACCATGCGAGGACCTGGTCGTTGGCCGGTCAACTCTCCGCAAGGTTGTCAATGCGCTCCATCAGGGTCGGATGGAGCCCTTCCCAAAAGGTGAGGCAGAGCTGCAGGCTGTCAGGGTACTCAGCCTGCTCAACCAATGCGCGGAACAAGTTGATGTACTCATCCAGCAAGCGTTTCCCTTGGCCGTACTGCTCCCTGTTCCTCAGGATCAGCGCAGCGCTTTTGGTGGGGTTCTGGGGAAAAAACTCGTCCCGGAACTCTTGTTCGAACTCAGCCCAGTCCGTAAAGCTCACGACGCCTCCGGGGCGTCGGAAAACCCTCAGCGCATAGGTGGCCGCTTGTCCCAACTTCATGTAGGACAAGACCCACGCAATTTTCAGCTCGTCAGATATGAAATCGTTGCCACAGAGCTGGAGATAGGTGGCGCACGACTGGAGGAAGCATTCCCCGGACGCGCGGTCGCCGTTGTAGACGTCAGGGGTCGCCGGGCACGGGATGTTGGAGCGCTCCCATGCCAGGATGGGGGATTGCACAGCACGTGGGTGCTGCACCGGCGGAGTAGGCGGTGGGGGGTTAGGTGCCACTGGGGCAAGGCGTTCAAGGAGGGTACAGAGAGAGTCGGAGATGGTGTCGGTGGTTTGTCGGAGGTGGGTGAGTTCGGCGGAGTGCTGGTTAAGGGAGGCTTGGGTGAGTTGCACCTGCGTTTCTAGGTGGAGCAGGCGGGTCCAGACTTCCTCGCTGGAGGTGGCAGCGTCCGGGAGCACTTCTGGAGTGGCGGGCTGAGACATAGACAAGGCAGTGCTTAAAACCGGTGGGGGAGCAACAAATAGGAGTCAAGAGGTGTTCAGCGGCTATAAGGGGCTACCAGACCGGGAGTAAGAGACTTGTTCTGCTGTAAGGGCGACCTCCGGAGGTTGCGGCTGAGTCACACAACTGGCAGAGGGAAATCTGAAGTGTATTAGGAGCAGTACATACAACAGGGAAATAACTAATCACCTGGCAGAGGGAAATCCAAAGAGAACAAGTCTAAGGATTCCTCTGCCATGGCATGGCGCATCAGTGTGGGGGCAGAGGCATGAGAATGGCTGTACAGTACTGGGTGAGTCTCTCCGGAGATCTCCGGGGACCCCCAAAGAACTCTGGGGTGGCCCAAAAAGGAAGTCCAAAAGGAAGTCCCCTGACAGTAAGGCTCCATGAGCCCACTGACCATGAGTTAGGACTACCTCAGACAGAATAAGGCAGAAACAGTAAATGACGAAATATATTTCAAAAGAGAAATACTAAAAGTCAGATCTATTCTGAAATTTTCTGTACCCTGGACAAGTGTCTTGGCAGTAGGCTACTCAGGGGAGGTACTAGCCTGGTGGAGGTAGCTACCAACCAAGAGGAGGACACTCCTCCAAAATTAGGTCAATAAGATAACTAAGGTTTACTACGGAATGGAGGCACTAAAAGCACTGACGTCGAGTCAAAACTAAGGATTATGACTTCAGCACGGTGACGTAAGATGCCAACGTTCCAGTACAAACCTAGTCTATGACCAAAATAAAAGAATTGAATGTGGACACCCCATGTCAGCACTCAAGTTCAAAACCGGGGAGGGACAAAATTTTGATTGAATGAGGGCGTACGGCACCAGTGTTGGGGTTTTGAATTGTTGAGAGCGTGCTGAAAACATGGACGCGCACGGGGTACCAGCGTGCTGGAGTTCGAACCCTCGCAGAGGAACTATTAATCTGAAAAGGGATCAGATTAAGTCTTTGACTTGACAAGCCAGCGTTTGCATTCAAACCCAGGGGAGGGGGGGGAGGCATTTACGACAGAATTGACAACAAAGGGACTTAAGACTTTTATGGAATAATAAAACTAACTTAACATCCTGCCATTTCAGAGTAAAGGAATATATTGGGGCTACAGATAGAAGGAAGGGGGAGACTATTTTAAGGCTAGGCAAGGCAGAGGCAATGCCGATGCTTGCAACGGGGAGGGCGTTTATAATTCCACGGTGTCTTTGGGACCATCTTGAGTAGAATCTTGGAATTCGACGTCTGATTTCTTGTTACTCGACTGTGGAAGCAAGAGAGTGAGCTAATCTGGACAAAAGAACAACCAAGAGACTCACCACAAGAGGGACCTGAAGTGCGCAAAAAAGCGAGCCAGCTTGATCGATGTCGGAAGGGCCTAGAGCCTGTTCAAGACGAGTACAGTGGTCCGAAATCATCTTGAAAGTTTGTAGCGCAACATCAAGCTGATACAACTGATGTTGAGCAGCCAAATCAACCGTGTCGCAATGCTTTTGCAGGTCCGACCAGGGAACAGTCTTGCTATCATCAGACAGCTGCACCAGGTCGAGGGCTTGATTGACTGCGGCGAGAAGAGCTAGCACAGCGTCGCTACCCGGGATGTGGTTAGCTGAGGGGAGGAGTGAGTAAAACCAAAAAAAAAAAAAAAAGAAGAGACACAAAAAGCAGCCCAAGATAATAACACACTCAGGGAAGGCGTGACCTTGAGCTTCTTTGTCTTTGGCTTGCCATCAGGCTCAACCTGGGGTGGGAAAATGGAAATAGTCAGCGTATCAAGACGACAGGCTACTAAGTCGAGCTTGCACGCTAAGACTTACGTTAGCACGGCATTTTGCAGGGTGTGGGGCAGGCGTACCAAGCATCTCAACATCTTTGTCCTGAGCACGGTGCCGTGCCTATAATGGTAGAAGTTAGAGTATGAGCAGAGGAGCTGAAAAGTAGACCTCACCTCCTCACGCTCCTTCCTAAGTTTTTTGCTCTGTGCAAAAGGAATGAAGGTGTCAATGAAGGAAAAGAACGCCTTCACGTCGCTGGAATTATCAGCCGCACCACGGTCAAGCGAGGGAAGGATCTCGGAGAGGGTCTCACAGAGACCTCTCTGTTTGGCAAGATGGCCGAAGGTGCTCTCGTCGGCAAACCGCTGCGAGAGGCATCAGGCAAAAATAAGAAGAAAGGGGAGAAGGAAAAACAGACCCAGCCAGTGCTACCTAAGAACTGAGCATGGTCAGCAGGAGTGCCAGGAAAAGACTTGGCCATCGCACAAAGACCCATGGCTGCTTCAGCAAACCATGGGTACTTGAAGACCGATGTAATGATCTTGTTACCATTGCGCTTGACGGTGCGCTGGAACAGGCCGTAAAAATCGGTCAGAACAGACAAAGGCTGAGGCGGCAGAACAGCTGGTTTGGAAGGCGTCGAAATGATGACTTGAGGGCATGGTTTGGAGGCCACGGACCTGCGGGGAGCAGTAGGAGCACCTAAGGGAGCCATACGGAAGTACGGGCGACACAAATCGTGTTTTTAAGCCAGTATGGGTATGATCGAGCATGGGGATGAAGGAAAAGCAAAAATTTATTTTTTTCTGTCTACGGGGGCAAAGGAAATTTAATTTTGGCTGGGATCAATGATCGAAAAAGAAGGCCAACTCACCAGGCTACTACTCATGACTGGGGACAGTCATTATATTGGTGCGGGGGAGGTGATACGTCTGCCTCACTCAAGGCAGACAAAAACAAGTCAAATCATCCCAATAATCATACCAAAAACACTGAAAACTGTAAGCGATGAAAGTCGAAAACTGTAGACTAGGGATGACGCACCTCTTAAACCTCAAAACCATATAAAAAGACTAGTCAAAAACCACAGCAGAGCAGTAAACCAGGCAGTGAGGCAGCAGCCATCAAGGAGTGATGGCGCGGGAATCACCAAGGAGGTGGCAGTGTTCGGCAGGGATTAGATCTCGGCATAACATCCGAGATCAACATCCTGCCCAAACACTGACATCACTCAGCTCGCCACCGATCCGTCGTCCCGTTTCTAAACCTGCCGCACAACCACAAAGTCTCCTCCTCACAGCCCACCACCGTGCACTCGAGTAGGAAAAAGAGACATGTGAAAGAAGAGAGGCAACGAGCTGAGGAAAAAGAATGACAGAACCGCGGGAAAAGGTTTAGCCAGAGAAGAAGAAAACCATGCGGTTGAGTACCGGGGAACGCGAGTGCCGGTGCCCAGCCTCGGTAAAACATCGAGCACGCCAAGCACCCGGGCCCGGTAGCACGACGAGATGACAAAATCACATGCGGGGCAAGCATGGTCTGTGCGTCGAAGACAGGGGTATAAAAGGGAGAGGAATTTGGGGGAGTCGGGCAAGCAATCGACTTGCCACGGCTCGGAGTCCCCAGGGAGTGGACATCTTAGGCCAACGCGATTAGATTGACTTCGGGTTAATTAGTATTAATACTATTTGCATCCCAATTTCGAGTGTGAATTATCTTCTACATTCAAATTAAATTCAATAAAAATTATAAGCTTCTTTTACAAAGTGCGCGCTAGTGTAACTACTACCCCACGTACTCTGTGGAATTGGAGAATTGAAATATAACAAAGTTTAGTCTGAATTCCATTTCGGACTACTTTACATAAAGTAAATAACTCCATTTCGCATCAGCAGCCTTCAACTACGCCCTACCGTCCTCCCGTACCTCCGCCTGGGAGTAGAATCCATCGATACAGTCAGCACTTGGTCTGATGAAGGTCCATCATTCTGTAGACTCACAATTACTGCCCAGCCTTCCTACTTTTTGAAGAACCAGAGTCTGGATTTCCAATCCCACAAGGAGCTCCTGAACATGGAGCATCGCTCGAAGAAAGGCGTAGCTGGAACGCTATGGAGTTTGGAAACAGGCACGGGTTGAAGTTGGTCGGAGCAAACTTGTTCTTGGTGCAGGCAGCAGAGTAAGCACCTAGGCCGGCGCTCAGATTAATAAACGTACAACGCGATGGTCTCTTTATTCGAACTAAGTACAAATATCAGATGCACATCTTTATCGTTTGAAGACAGGACATGAAGCAGAAGATAGATTTTATGCACAATGCTTGACCAATAAGGATGGAGTCAAGAAGATATAGCACAATTGATAACAAGGTAAAACAGTCATGGACAGAAAAAATTGTCAGTAATAGGGCATCAATGTTCTCGTAAAGTAATACGTGATAAGATCATGAAGAAGCGTAGAGATCAAGGGGCGAGATTGAGGAACTATAAAGACAGCGAAAGAGGAAAACTCATGTATAGCTTGCAATGATCATAACATAGGGACGGTATACCTCCAAGGCAGGGCAAAGAGGGAGAAACGATTGTGAGAACTCAAATACGGATCGGTCGTGCCGTGGACGCAGGTTTCAGGCGTCCGCGAGGACGAGGTCGGTTGATTCTCAGAGAGTCACCGGAGCTGTATGATTCGTCAGTCATAGGTCATCATATCCGCACAATTGCACCTACGACACAAGGGTCTCTTGGCCGACATTCTCCTTCAAATCAGTAGATGTTTTGGTACTGCCAGTATTGCGTTTTGTTGACACAAGAGTATTTCGCCGTGGAGCAGAACCAGCACGACTTCGAACATGAGTAAGAGGTCCAAGATTACTCTCTTGCTTGGGTTCAACGTCTTTTACCACAGGGACAGGTAGGAATGACTTGAATGCATGCAAAGGAGCAGTGGACGCAAGATTGGTATTGATTGGTACTTGTTGGAGGACAGAAGGTGACGAGGTCTCCTTTAATAGGTGAACAGTCTCTGGAGGAGATGGAAGAACAGCCTTGTTCACGCGGGCTTGTGGATACGGCGATGGACGAGAGGATGTTCTCGACCGAACTCGTCGAGGCCGAAGCTCAGAAGGCAGAGGACCATAATTTTTGACCGAATGTTCAAGGAGCGCTTGCATGCCTGCTGGGTGTCTAGGGGGTTCAAAAGCTGTACATATGGAGGTTATAAGCATAGGCAGGTCAGCGAAAAACGGAGTCAAGTACACTCACACTGGATGGCAAAGATGGAGGATGGGGTGTCACGCCAGATACGCTTGCTTTCAACAACGGTTGTCCGGGCTTCGTCCCTCAGAGCATAGTACTTCCTGAGAGTCAACATGCCACTTTCGTTGTTCGATATCTGACCAAGGCCGACTCTATCATTCTCGGGCTTTATCGGTTGGCAGATGGTAGGCGTGTCCTCCAGGGAATGCGGGGAGGTCTTGCGAGGTGATGGTGAATTCATCTTCTCCTCCTCGATTGTTTCGTAAACCGATGAACGAGAGGCTTGAGCACGGCGACGGTGACCATGGCCGCGAGCACGAGCAGAGACTTTGTGCCGGGCCAATGTCGGCAAGGGATGCGCGACACCAGCAAGGGCAGCGTTAATATCACTCAAGTCAATGCTGGATTGGGAACCCTCGTCCATAGATGAGGAGCCATCGCATGAAGAGAGCGGCGGCGTGTCTCCACCAGAGCTGGAGGTACATGTACTAGATCTCGAGCGAGTCGCTGGCCTAGGGCGGCTGAACATGGCGACACTCGGTACTAAAATTGGCTTTTAACTCAACCTACGAAGATTGACAAAAAGGCTACTCACATGAGCTTTGTACATCTTCTCCTTCTCCAATCAGAACAGTTTCATCCATGCTCTGTTCCTCGAGCAACCCATGGTTGGACTTGATCATGGGTTCACTATCAAAGGAGGATGAAGAAGTCAACGCAACGGATGGTTTCTCCACAATCCTTGCTTCCTTGGTTGAGTCACAGGACTCGCTAGATCCATGCGATACTAGGGGCTGGTCTGCCGAGCTAAAGGAGAACGTAGAGGTCGATGAAATGGATAGTTTCTTAATGATCCTTGCCGTGTTGGGAGAATCGCGGGACTCGCAGACGAGAGGCTGGGTCTCCGAGGCAAAGGAGAGCGAAGATGTCGATGCAATAGATGGTTTTTCCACAATCCTTGCCTTGTTGGGAGACTCGCGGGACTCGCTGGATAGATTCGACTCAGAGTGTTTTCTCTTCTCTATCCTCGGGCATGGAGACGCGTCGATGGATCTACGACGAACATGGCCTCCTCCCAACATCTACGTGAAAAGGAGTGTCAAATCAACAAGACGCAGAGTAGAAATTGAGCAGGCTTACACTAATCATGGTATCATCATCTCTCACAGGGGTGTTGATAGAATTCAAGCTGATTACGGAAAGAGGACGATATCTCGGTACCTCAAGCAGAGCACCCCTTGAAGCCTGCGAATCGTCGTTGCGCCCAAAGACCGAGTCCAAAGTCCGCTTTTCTCCAAAGACAGAATCGTCCACCGTCGAATACTGGGGCACATGATCAATAATCGAATCAAACTCGAACGAGGATGAAGATCTGTCTGCTGCAAGATGCTCTTGCGCGACGTTTTCCGGTGAGGGAGAAGCCGAGATTGCACCAAGGGACACACAATGATCACCAACACCGCCGTCTAGCATCGCATCAAACATCTTGTCGCCGATACCCGGACGACCGAGCCGCACAACCGAAAAGTCGCTGTTCACCGAATCGACAGAGGACTCCCGACGGTGCCTCGCCCAAATCGCACGTCCGCCGCTGGCGCCATGCGTGACGTACGACAGAGCAACAGACTGCGCGCTCGACGACGAGTCGTTGCGTCGATGATGGGAAGCGAACCCTCGATTGAACAAACTGACAGGAGGAGGCGCGAGGGACACAAGGGACATGCCAGACTCGCGACGGCTCTGTCGGCGGCTCGCCGATGCCCTAAAGTAGAAGCTCGAGGCATCGCTCGCGACGCGCTTACGTGGCTGGCGATGGATGAACGAGAACGTGTCATCCACCGTCACCGACATCGAAATCGACAGGTTCTCCGACGAGGGGCTTTCCCTGAGGCTGGGCAGCCCATAATCAAAGGGATCCGCCAAGCCATAATCGTGCGCCCTGCCGTACGACGAGACCGAGGCGATGCTGAGCACCGAGTCCCGCTGGCGGGGATTGCCAACGCGTCGAGAAGGCGGGGGGTAAAACGACTGGTCGCCACTAAACTCAAACCCGCGGCGCACCTCATCAAACGACTCGAAACCCGCAAAGCTAATCACAGACGATTGGCGCGAATGACGATACTGGGTCTGCGCATCTTCCCATGCGCGCCGCTGGACACTCGAGTCCGAGTTGAGACGGGGTCGGACGGCCTTGCCAAAGATCGACTTGAGCACCGAGTCGTCCTCGAGCATCAGCGAACTCGAATTAGACAACGACCGGACATGGCAAGGTGGAGGAAATATATCAGCCAGAGTCCGTGGCACATCCTGCTGCTGCTGTGGTAGCGCAGGCACTGGCGGAGCGTCCTTCGGGACACCACCAAACTTGAACGCCCTGTTCAGCTGTCCATCCGAAGGTCGCGAGCGGAAACAAGACACAGGCTTCGGCGAAGCATCAGCATCAGAATCGGACATGACAATATCATGTGTCTCGTCGTCCTCCGGCCCACGGCCTCCCTGCGAGCCCTCCACAACCCCATCCTGCGCCAGATGTGCAGGGAGCTTCGGCACAGGCGGCACGTCCCCCCCGCTGCTTCTCCCTGGGAGCGACCCAGAGAACGCATACCGCAAATCAACCTTGGCCGGCGTCCTAAACGCATTCTCCAGCTGCTCAACAAACGAATCCCTATCCGACGCGCCAGACTCATTCAGCTTCCTAATCTCCGCCGTGAAATCAAACGACTTTTTCGTGATATCGATATCCTCATCCGACAACATCGCGTCAACGTCCACCGCTGCACCCGTGAACACAGACCGGTTGTCCGCGTCGACGTCGACAAACTCAGTGCGGAACGTCGGAATCTCCAAGGCAGAAAGCACACGTCCTGAAACCATCAAGTCATCGTCCACATCACCCAAAGCCCCGCCCTCCTCCATATCCCCCTGCAACTCGACACCAAGCCCACTCATCCTCAGCACCCTCCTCTCACCACGACCGCCCAACAAACTCGGCACCGCACTATCCTCCTCCTCCCCCTCCTCTTCATCCACCTCCATCGGCAACACAACAGGCGCAGGATCCAAAACCGGGGACAAGGACGGCGCGCGTCTAAACACCGGACTCCTCTTCGGCGTCGGCCAACCAACAGACCCAAAACTCGCCTCCGCGTCCGACTCTACCTCCGACACGGCCTTCGACCCCCTCCTGGACGACGACGAACGCGATCCAAACGTCCTCAGCGAAGGCGCACGCACGGTCCCTGCCGCCACCTTCTTCCCGGCTGCTCCAACGACAGACTCCCGCACCGGCTTCACCTCGTTTGCCGCCGCCGCCTCAAATTGCGCTCTGAGCAGCGCAATCGCGCCTCGCGACTTGGCCGGCCGCAGAGGCATAAACACAGGCTCCGGCTCCGGCTCCGGCCCAGGCGTCATCGTCGTAGCCGCAGCCACAGCAGGCGCCGCCGCGGCGCGCCCCAAACGATCTCCACGCCGCACAGGCGTCTTTTCCTGGTCGTCGTTGGCATCCGCGTCCTCAGCCTCGTCAACAGGAGACACACGATCCCTCTCCCTCTCCTTCCCGAACAATATCGGCCACGGCGCGATCCTCTGTCCTATCGGCTGTGCCTGCTCGACGCCAGTCCCCACCGTCTTCCCCGCACCAGTCCCCGCCGTCTTCCCCGCCCCCGCCTCCGTGCCCGCGGCTGTGGCTGGGACCGCACCGGCACCCGTACCACTACCGCTGCGCAGCGTGTTCCGCCGGCTCTGCGCATAAGGCCTCAACGAGCCCACGGACGGCACGTCGCGCGGCTCTGCACGTACGCTCGCGGACCTGAACCTCCCCTTTGTCGGACTGCTGTTCGTATCCGCTACGCGTGCGCGCTCCCCGCCATCGCGCTCTGTCGCCGTCTCTGTCTTGATTTTGACTTCGATCTCGCTTTTGCTTGTGGTGGTGGTGGTTGTGGTAGTAAGAGACGGAGACGGGCGGAGGGGCGTCACATCCGGTGTCGCGGGCGTCGCTTGCAAATCCAGGTGGTTGATAAGCTGTGCCAGATCGTTCGTCGCAGCGTCCAGGATGGACAATACGCCTGTCATTATTCAATCAGTCAACGATTCCTCGAAAGAAAAAAGAAACACGACCGACCGTCTTCACCCTCATACAACGCCCTCGGCCTGCTCCGTCCATCCAGCTGCTCCGAATGCCAACGATGCCTCGGGCGCCTCACAGGCGTCTCAAGCGGCTTCTCGTCCTCCCCGCCCTCGCTCTCGGGCGCCGCACCTTCGTCTCCATGGCTATCCACGACGACAACCGGCACCTGCTGCTTCGCCTCCGCAAACACCTCCGAAATAAGCACCCTCCTCGCCTTTTGCACGACCTCCCCCTCCTTCTCCCGCTCCCGCTCGCGCTCCTCGCGCTCCCGCCTCCTCGCGGCACGCCCACTCTCCAGGCATCCCTCGTCCCACCGCACACTACACCCGCTCCCGCTCGACAGCCTGCTTCCTCTCCCGCTCGACACGTCCGAGACGACCGACACGGGCCGCAGACTCTCTGTATGTGCAGTGGCGCTGCTCACAGCCGGGTCGCGCCCGATGATCAGTATCGGCGTCTGTGTGGGGCCTACAGAAAAAGGAATTAGTATTGGAATTTGCGTTCATGTTGCCTGCTCACCAGATGCCTTTGTCGCGCCATCGCGCACAGACGCGTTGGAGCCGCTTCTTAGACGCATCCCCATGCTCAGTCCGATGGTCGAAGGCAGCCCGAGTCCGAGTATACTTCGTTTCCTGTTCCCCAGGCTCTTTTCCCTCTCAGGTGTCGGAGAGCCAACTTCGAAACTGCTCGTCGAGCCCCGGAGGGGGACGCGCCGAAGCGTAGGCGTAGGCATCACGTCGTGCGTCACCTCTTTCTTCTTCTTGACCTTGTGCGTTTCCTCTCCTTTCTCCTTCTTCAACTTTCTCCTCTTGCCCCCTTCCACCTCTCCTTCCGCCTCTCCCTCGATCTTACTCTTCCCCCCTTCCCCTTTTTTCTTCTTTTTCTTCTTCTTCGTCTTCTTCGTATCATCGCCCTCCTTTGTACTGCTCTTCTTCTTCTCCCTCTCTACCAGCTGTCCATTCTCGTTCACCCCACCTCCACCGCTGCGCAACTGGGCCCAGCTCCCGATCCGGGCCAACGAGCGCATCGAGCGTATTGCGCGGAGGGCGATCGAGCCCTGGTGCTGGTGCTGTGGCGGCGCCTGGGTTGGTTTGGGCGCGGCGTTCTCATCTGCCTGCGCGGGTCCTGCGAACAGACCGACGAGTGTGCGAGAACGCGCACGGGTGCGGGATTGGGATTGGGATTGCGTTTGGGATCGGGATTGCGTCTGGGGTTGCGCCTGGGGTTGCGATTGCGATTGCGATTGGGATCCGGACTCTGGCGCGGTATTTGAAAAAAGAAAGTTTGCGCCGAGCGAGTTGAACCGCGTGCGCAGAGTGTCAGGCGCCTTGAACGGATCGGGTGCTGCAACCTCTTAGTCAGCGAGAAAACAAACACCACTGAGGACGCACTCATTGATCGTTGTCGCGCAGCACGCTTTTCCTTGGAATCAGCACGGCCGCGCGCGATGCTCCACCACTTGTTGCTCTCGTCCTTGGACTCGTTCTCCGCGTCCCACTGCACTGCATCGAGTGCGGCCCTCCTCCTCTTCCTGACGACAACTACCTCGGCAATATCGTCGTCATCAATGCGCTTGGGGTCGGTGTAGACGTCGATGGGGGGGACAGACTCTGGGGCGAGCTTGAGGCGTGACTTTTTGGGGACGAGGCGCCTGCGGGGGGTCGTGGAGACGGAGGGGGCGAGAGTGCTCGGGCCGGAGGCCGAGGGAGTGGCGGAGACGAGGCGGATGGTTGGCGGCTGCTCCATTCTGTCCGGCCTCTCCCTCCAGGGAGGAACACAAGAAAGTTCAACATGGTCACGCGTTTTCCTTTCTCATATTTGTACCACGTGACCGCGAGCAAAGCAGCCCGCGCGAAACTCTTTTTTTTTAATTACTGCCAAGAACGTAATAAGGCAACACATATCAGAGCGCAGCAGCTGAAAATGGAAGGAAAACAGAACAACAGGAAGTATTCAACAATTTGATGCGGCAATGACGTGGAGAAACCACCAAAACCAGGGACAGTTCAGAATCTAGAAGTGATGGTGACTGTCAGACCTTTGCGCCGATTTTCCGACTTGTACCCAGACCCCCCGCAGCCCAGGCGGGGGCGCAGCCCGAGCACCGCCCTCAGCGCCTGGACGCGCCCAAGCTGCAGCGCCCGCTCCTTCTGCGCAAGCGTCGCTTCGATGACGACAGGGGTATGTGTATCGAGTGCGCGTGGGTCGACCATGGCGACAGATGGGAGCGAGTGTGTCGACGCTGAGCCACGGTGCACTGACTCGCGGCGTGTTAACTTTACATTCTTCGACGCCTTAATCAATCTTGTTATTCTGTGTAGTCAGTCTTCAACTATTAGCATTTTGGCAGCCTAGGCGGGACGCATGCACAGAATCTCCCGATTGCGTACGACGCCCAGATCATCTTCGAGGTCTTTGATATTTGCAAGGTGCTCTCTGCACTCTTCGACCGCGTCCGCATACTGCGCCACTGCCTCGTTGGCACGCTGCAACATACGCCAGAGCGCGTGTGACAGCGACTGCGACTTGATTGACTTTGCGTAGTCCTTCTCGTGCGCAACTAGGTTTGTCAACAGACGCGAGTCGGACGTATGTTTTGTGTCACTGTGATGTCATCAGAAGGCTGGTTTTCCCTCTGACATTATGTGTCTATTTTGTGTAGTCAGAATATCCATCGTGCAATATATAAATTGTGGGAGCAGGTATGTGTCTTCGACATGACGACAGGAATTTCGGTTCACGTCTCGGCGCTGGATCTCAAGTGGTCATCTGTCATCACCTCGCCGCTTCTACTGATCTTCCCCTTCCTGAGACCCGGATAGGAGGCTGTTTCGCTAAACAAAAACATTTGGGTATACATGGGAATGGAGTCGATTCTGAAACGGGGACAGAAATAAATATCTATTGCGCACAGATCATATCATGGAGCATGCTTCAGTTGACATCTCCTGAGCTCCCCAGTACAATAGAAACATCACCTGTTTAACTCCTTTGAGTTCATTGAGTTTTGATCATCATGGGTTCACTGAATTTGTCTGGTTCACATATCAAATGAATATAAAACTCATCTTGATCCAGACAGTGGAAATCGCCCTCTTCCCTTTTACCACTGTGCCAGACAGTGGCTCGTTACTTAGTCAACCACTAAATATGACTCCTGAAGAACGCCAATTCATCCAAGGCATGGGACAGAGTCTACTGCTGGACTGGATTGCTACCCCAGCAATTTCAATTTTTTTATATGGTCTACCTCTTTCTCTATACTAACACCATGTACTGACTTTTCCACAGGTTCATTGATGCCAATTACCCTAATTATTGCATGCCAGTATGATAGGTGTTGAGAAAAGCACTCACACTTAGCCTGATCTCCACTATTAATCAGGTATCCAACTCAAACTTGGTTCTCCAAATGCCAACTAGCAATCATTTGGCTTGGTTTGATTGCATTTAGCGGACGTGCACTGGTACAGATTGCAAAGCCAATTGTTGAATATCAATTTTTCCAAGGAAACAAAACATCTCTTTTTCAACGTCTTGATCAAGTCAATGAAACTGCTGGAATTCTGGGTGTAGCCACAAACTGGCTCTCCCTTACTGCTGTGAGTGTTTTACATCAAAACAAATTCCATAATCTGAAGCTGAACTGGTGTAGCCAGCTATTAATGATGCCTTCATCATATGGCGTGCATGGATTGTCTTTCCAAGGCGTTGGGCTCTGTATCTTTCTATAACACTCTGCATCTGTACACTTGGTGTGTCACATATATAATGAATATTTCATACAAGTTGAGAACATGTACAGCTTCTTCTTTTGTCTTTTTGTCACTTTTCTCAAATCCTAGTGTCTATATGGGTGCTTTGCAATCTAACAGTATAGTTTTGGATGCCTTGACTGCCACAGCTATTCTTTTGTCATTCTTGACCAACTTTACTGCAACATTTTTCATTGGTTGGACATTATGGTATAGTATAGTCTTGGTGATTTTTCAACTGTCTGAATGATGACTATGACTTTCTTGAATGATAGGAAACATGTGAAATTCTTACAAAAGAACCTTAATAGCCAACAGTATCAGTCATTCAAATTGTGGCATATTCTATATCTCCTGGTAGATGCAGGAGCTCGTTATGCTATTTTCCAGGTGTGTTCCAAAGGATAATCAGTTTATGAAAAACTTGATAGCTGGGATTGCAGCTTTTGGATGTTATAATGTCTCTTTCAACCAGTCCCAATCAAATTACTGCAACCTTTGCCTTGAATGTGATTGAAAGTTTTTATTTTTCCATCTCAGTATGTATTATCTCTTTTCAATAATTTTTGATGTGTTCATCTTCTGCAGGCTATCTACCCAGCATTGACAATTGCCCTCATCCGTGGGCCATTTTCAATTGCAGGTACACATGATACTGTACAATCACTTCAAATATCTTTGTCAAGTGTTTGATTGGACATCACACAATCAATGCAGTTGTAAATAAGAAGCACCCAGAATGAGAAAGAAAGAGTGAGGTATCTGGTGTATGTAACAATCAATGAAATTACTTGCTTAACTTGAGATCTGTCAAATTGATTATCCAATGAATGATCACTTAATAAGGTAGCGTACATGCCCCACCAACCTCACATACTATCATAGAAACCGATGTGCAAAACTCTCATATTTAAATCCTACAATATTTTCCCCTCACCCAAAGTGTCTCGGACTTTTAGTGGGCATACAAATATACCACAAAAACATCATATTACACTTATAGACCCACCAATACAGTGGATCTTCAAACCGAAGCCAAAAACTGAAAAACAAGTCTTGTGCAACACGATTGTAACGCTGATGTCACACTGATATTTCATCCTCCGTCTGATTTTGGCGGCATGATGACGACATGATGGACATCGCATTGTCGACACAGTCAGAAAAATGGTACGATTGGCATGTTTTCAAATAATTTGAGAGACCAATATATATATAATGACTTTAATACATAATTAAGAGTGGTGAGGATTTTGGTGTCCCATGGTGGTCGTCGCAGTTTTTTGTTGCCGTCACTGCCGTTCTGCAGAGATCAAAGCTGCCTCACTTTGTCACTTCCCATGTTAAATCATTACATTTCCTGCACTCAACGACCTCGGAAAATTTACCAGGAGTCCCTTGTATATGTATATTTGTACACCTCACAATTTTTCAAATTTCCCCCGCAATTATTATTCCGAGTGCATTTGATCTCATTGATAGGTCCTGTTTCTCATGTTTTTATTTTTTTGAAAGCGTAGTTCCTTGTTTCGTGCTAATCGGAACTAACGATTCTCTTGAGGCATGCTATATCATATGTCTGAATTTTTTATTAGGCAACAGACTGAGTAGTCAAAGTTTTATTGATGATTGATTTTCACATCAGTTTCTATGATAGTAATGTGACACTTTATGTGACACACTCTTCCAAAATGGGAAGAACGACCAAAGATAAGACAATATATCGGTTTTGATGGAGAAACTACCCAAACTCAGGCCACTTCGGAAAACATGGTGAAGGAGACATCAAGTACAACCTGTGAAAATTGTGCCAATTCAGCGGGTATACTTGTTGGACCATACAGCCACCGTCGCTTTGCCCCCATCACACATATCACACGCCACCTCTTCTCTTTGATCTCTTTTACTTCTTTGTCCTCTGTATTTTCCTTACATACACAGACTTACCCTCAGCCACTTATCTCAGACTGAGGGTACGTCATTATACCTACATCTATTAACCACATTGACTTATATCGTGCCCCTAGAACTATACTTACAAGTATACGTTGGGTACGACACAATACAGTCACTTATCTCAGACTGAGGAACTATACTTACAAGTATACGTTAGGTGTGATCTAGTTCTAACAATACTCAGTAGGACAGGTAAGTCTGAGTTGATGCCAGAGTGAAATCCACTCTGGTGATCCTGGGCCATTGTAAAAGATAGAAGGTTGTTTGTACCGAGACTTGGCGCTAGAGGACTGCCCTTTTCGTTCTTCGGTCTCATGTCATGTTCAGATTACCAAGTATCAATCTCATAGGTTACGAAAACCACGCACATCATATGTGATAATATCCGGCTGATATCCGGCCGTGATGGCCAGCATGGAAATCAGAACTCATGACAATTGGTCCTGCGACGTCTAAATGACGAACGTTACTTATTGATAAGACGAGCATAAGATACGGCGAAAGCCTTGGAGGACGCATTTCTGTCATAATCACGGTTGTTTAGCGCCAAGCCACATATTCGGTCTGAAATATTGGCATGATACTCCTCCTCCTGTTCCGAAACGCCTAATGGACAGCTTCATAATACAGCAAAGAGCCGAAATAATGAAGTAAGAATCGGTTGGTCAGCATGGTTGAAGCGGAAATCAGACATGACAATAATCAATTTTATGTTTCAAGCGCCTCTGAGTCAATTTGACAAGACTACGGTGGGCCAGATACTAATGCCATCCGCCAGCTAACTAGATAAGGCTGGAAGACATCAGTGACACGCG
>QLOM01001311.1:0-10062 GCA_003313785.1 Termitomyces sp. MG148 | reverse complement strand
CTCCCTCTCAACTAGCGACCGCCCAACGCATTACCTTACACAGTAGCTAGGTACCGTTTACCCTTGGCAGTACTTAGCGACTTTTGGGCATCATCAACGCAAAGTCGCAGACTTTGATGTTGAGCTTCTTTAGATTTTCAAGAATGTCTTCCGACTCTGGCTCTACAATTTCAGTCAGTGCTGGAGAAGGCGCTCGCGCGTCCTGGATTGGTTGGGCAGGCTATAAAAAGCATCAGGACAGAAGTACAAGCTAGAACGATTGGACTTGCTTGAATACACATTGTAGGGACGGTCAGGCTTTGACCAGTACTTCTGCGTAGTCATCCATTGTTCGGCGGCCACATGCCCAGGCCCAAAAATTGGTATGCTGCCTGACTCATTTATTATAAGGCTGACTTCATGATGTCGGTTAGGCCTGAGACTAAGCAAAATCTGATGACCTGCCATCAGTGATGCAATGATTAGATCAGTGATACAATGATGGAATCAGTAATGCCAAAATTGCATCAATGATGCCAAGTCTGATCAGTGATGCCAAGCAATCTGAATGGGCCTCTCATCAGTGATGCCAAGATCCGAATGGGCCTCCCATCAGTGATGCCAAGCAATCCGAATGGGACCCCCCATTCGACAACTCAAATAGATAGGCTGGTAGGAGCCAGATTGTTCTGACTTGGACCTCTCTGATCATTAGTGAATTGAGGGGGGAAGAAGAGGTCACATGACTTAGTGGAGGTCTGCAACTTCAGGACAAGAGGTCTATGAGCTTACTTTGTTGAGACAGCTAAGGATTCTGGTCAGAATTGGGGCCAATACTTAGGAAGAAAGGCCAGGTGACAGATTAAGTAAATTGCCAGTGGTCACATGTCACGACCCACCCCCGGGCCTGAGCCCCGGGCCCGGGACCACACCACACACCCCGGCAAACACCCCTCGCACGACCTCGACTCGGGACGAACTCCACGAACACCCAACACGGTCATCACATCATACCCCGGTCGACCCTGACGTTCCTCCTAGACACCCCATGGACACTAGACCCCCGGAGATCCCCGGCATGACAGCACGGCAACCCACACAACATCCGACGCATCACGCATCATTTGACGCATCATGCATGATCGCTTTGTGCCACGCATCATGCCATGCATCATGCATCGCCCTGCGCATCAACCCATGCATCATGCTTCGTCCCGCATCAACTCCCGCATCATGCCTCATTGCGTCCTCTCGTTGCGCCATGTCTCCTTTGTGCAGCGCCACTGCGACTCCCAAAGCAACGGCGCCACTCCCATCCGACACCCGCGGTTTTCCTTTGTCCTCTTAGGTGCTCCGGGACACCACCAGAGCCCCGGAGCAGCCTCAGACCCAGAACCAGGACCCCGGACCTGCCTCATCGTGTAGTCAGTATATAAGCCCCCCCGTAGCACTAAGTACGGTAGTCTTGATATTGCCCATACTCTCTGGTTTTCCTCTCGTATTGCTCCGGCCTCATAACTTCGCCTCGTACTCGTCTCCACTCTATCGTCTCGTACTCGTCTCCATTTCTATAGTCCGTATTTGTCTCTACTCTCTTGTCTCGTATCTGTCCATTGTCTCTATCTACTCTCTTAATTCCATCTCCTTTGCTCATCCGTCTCTTTTCTTCGTCCTTGTCTCTGCCTCGAGTTTCTCCTTCCCTTCCCTTCTCGTACTCCGATCTCTTATCTTCTCCAGTCCACATTCTCCGCTCCTCTGAGCTCGGTCCCGCACCTGTCAAACTCTAAATTGCCTATTCGCCTATCAGCCCCTTGATTCTCCCGGATAGTTCGCCGCCGGCACGCCACTCATCGCGCCGTCTAACCCAAACTTCCCCCAGTAGAACCTTCTCGTCCGGCGCTCGCCCCTTGCTCGCGCCAACCCCGGGACACTTCGTCTGATCTCCCCACGCTCCCGGTGCACGTCACCTCATCCCGGCGCCTTCCTCCGGTCCTCTCCAAGTCCCGGCGTGTCCGTAGCTGTCTGAGTACACTTGGTAAGGCCTCGCCCAGAATTGCTGAGCCCCCGGGTCAGTGGAACCTGACAGATGCTCCCTTGCAGTCGTCGGACTTCTCTGAGATGTTGTACAGTTGTTCTCATGCCCCTGCCCCCGTACTGATGTGCCACGCCGTGGCAGAGGAATCCTTAGACTTGTTCTCTTCGGATTTCCCTCTGCCAGGTGATTAGTTATTTCCCTGTAATATGTACTGTCTCTAATACACTTTGGATTTCCCTCTGCCAGTTGTGTGACTTAACTGCAACCTCCGGAGGTCGCCCTTACACTCCAGGCGTTGGGTAGTGCTAACATTTTGGCGATCCCAGCTGGCGACCGCTCGGGAGATGTCCTCTGGTGACGAGGAATTTGAGCAGGAGGAACGTCCCGCCCCTGTCGCTAGGGTGGATCCTCGATGGACTCCCCTTCCCATCTCTAGAGTGACCGGTGGCGACTTTGAGTGGTTGGGTGAAGAACTCCTTTACCCCGTTACTGGTCTGAGGTCACCAGAGGAGCTTGCGGAGTTCATGGAGCATGCCGCCGGTATGGAGTTGGTGATGGTGCGAGAGATGTGGGCTGTTGACAACGAGATGGCAGGGTTGAGGATGAGACGAAGGACGCTGGGACACAGCGTCACTATCTTGAGGCGATACCAGGAGGACTGCGAAGAGGCGTTAGCTTGGCAAGAGCGAAATAATGTTCAAGCTGAAGATCTCTTCCCGCTCCTGCCTTTCTCCTTCCCCGCTGACCGTGACCAGGTCTAGTCGCTAGCGCCTGTAAATATTTTGAACTTTTTTAGTGATTTTGTACATAGATGGACTTGGAGTAGAAAGAAAGAAAAAAAATGTAATATAAACGTCTTGGGATTTGTAATGTTGTGTGAGGTAAGAAATTGGTAGTAAGAAAGTCTGTGTGTACAGTAAGGGAACGTGTACTGAAAGGACTTATGAAAGAAAAGACTTAGCAAAAAGTGAGGTTTTAGCGACTTGAGTTTTTAAGGGAACGCTCAGTAGATCATCATGGCAGAAAACCCTTGTGTAAGAGTTGCACAAGGCGCCAGGCGCCTATAGGGCGCTAGCGCTGCGTCTTGTGGTATGTAAAGAAAGTCTGTGGAGTAATAAAATTTTAAGAAAGATAAAGAAAAATGGTAAGTAAGAAAGGCTTAGCGAGGGTGTTAGCGACTACAAGTCGTCTTCTTCTGGATGCGGTAAGTCGTCATCATCTAAAAGGTTGGTTTTTTTGAGTTCCCTGAGTTTGGTAGTATCAATGTCTAGCGCCTCCAGCGGTAAGGGTATTTGTTTGCGCGCTAAATAGGGAAGGAGGCGGAAGGCGGCAACCGGTCTATGCAGTACTGACCCATCTAATTCACAAAGCACGTAAGCTCCTCCACGGTTGCGAGCGATAACTACCAATGGTCCTAAGTAGCGTGGGCGCATCTTCTTGTTGTGGGTGGTCTCAATCTTGGAGTTCCTCATGAGCACTAGCGACCCACGACTGAGGTTGTAGTCCTTGATGGTGGTGCTATGATTGGTTTCAAACCTGAGGGCGGCTTGGCGCCAGGCTCTAAAGACCGTTTCGTGTAAGCGCGCTAAGTCTTCACTGCGTCGTTGAAGGTCGATAGCTCTTCTGGCGATCAGGTCGGTAGTGGACAGGATGGAGTTGGGCACGGGTTGAAGGTACGTTGCTTCTACAATGTCGGCAGGGAGCAAGGGGTGGGTGCCAGTAGCTGCATAATAAGGTGAGCACCCCATGTGTTTGTGTATAGTTACCCTTTCCGACCAAAAGACTGAATAGGTCGCTTTGCTCCATCTGGACTTGTTGCCATCTACCGCCTTGAAGAGAGCTTGGCGCATGTCAAAGTGAGGTCGCTCCACCAGACCATTCGCGCGTTTGTTGTAGCCAGAGATGCAAATGTGGTGTATATTGTACTTTTTGGCGAGGTAGGTTAATGCTTTAATGATGGGGGCACCATTGTCGGTAACTATCTCTCTTAGCGCACCCCAGCGGCAAATAACGTCTTCAAATAACCACTTAGCTATGGCGTCAGTGTTTTCCTTTTGTAGCATCCTGAACTCTGGCCAGTGTACAAGCGAGCAGCGACCTTGTATGATATACTTGTAGCAACCTGATTTGGGCATGTGCATGGTGTCGATATAAATCTTGCTGAAGAGAGGCGCTGGTGTAGCAACCGTCGGCGGAATAAGTAGTTGGCACGTCTGTTGGATCTGGCACAAGTGACAAGTCTTGACGTACCAAGCGACGTCAGCTCTGATGTGGGGCCACCAGAAGCATTCTAGCAGGATAGCCCGTGTAGCATACAGTCCCCTGTGGCCTAAGTCGTCATGCATAGCGTGTAGGATCTTGAGTCGGTTGCTAGGTTGTACCACTAATTTGTGAGCACCATCCTTGTTGCGTCGCCAAAGTCAATTGTCGCTTGCAAAGAAATTGGTGGCATATCGTATGAAAGTGGTGTACTCGTCGTCGCTAAGATGGTCAGGGCGCTTAAGGGTGTCCAACCAAACCTTAATGGTGTCTAGGCGGTTGTCGTCTGCTTGGGCTTTAGCGCTCCTGGGTACTGAGTCGTAGGTGAGGTCGGCACTGTTTTCTTGTAGGGGTTTGGGTTCCTCAACGCGTCGGATGGTTGGCGACTGGTCGGTAAGGTTTGCGGTAAAGAATGTGAGGGGGGCCGTGAAGGGAGTCGGCTGGTAGGGAATGATGGGGTGTAAGTAAGCGCTAGCTGGTTGGTCGCTACGGAGCAGCCAAATAGGAAGTTGTATAAGATGCATGAACTCATGCAAGCGGTCGATCCAGTCGTCAAAGGTGTCGTTGTTGCTACGGTCTGGCGTAGGGTTGGTAGGCTGCAACGGGCATCGGGAGAGTCCATCAGGTCCGTGGTAAGTGCCCTTGACGTGTACAAGTTCAAAGTGGAACATTAGAATAGCAACGATCCAGCGATTCATGCTGGCAGAGGGCTGTATGTCAGGGTTCTGCAGCATACCTTTGATGTACCTAGCGTCCACCTCCACAATGAGGTTACGCACGCCAATGAGATACATTCTTAGCCCCTGGAAAGCCTTAAAGAGGCCATAGAGTTCAAGTTTAGCCTGACTATAGCGAGATTCTCTGTCGTTGATAGGGACAGCCCGGCACTGAGGGCGGAAAAAGCAAAAGTATCCCAAATGAGGCCGCCGCCCTTCAGCGGGACCGACAGGACCCAAAGACGGGATAGGTTGGGAACGGACCGAAAAACGGTACGGAACGAACCCGGCGGTACCCACCGCGGAACCCCAGAAAGGAACAGAGGAATGGAATGACGGAAGAATGGGGACGGAAAGCGGATAGCGGAGAAGGAAAGCAGGGTCCGCTAAGAGACAACGGAGGTACCTTAGTCGGAAGTGATACTATAAAACTGTACAATATGCTCGGAATAAATCATCTCTTTCACCTCGAGACATAGTCCAGCGTCCACGATACAGAGTTCAAAAGACATTCCGAACTAGTCCGTTGCGTCCTGCGTATCCTACAGCGTTTCCGTTACCGATTCTGACAGCGTCCTCTTTCTTACCGCGCTTCTACCGACCCGTCGTCTACCGAGAAAACATAACCTTCCGATAAACCGCTAGAGGTTTCCGCCAAAAGGTTTCCGTCCTACCGACAGCTACTTCCGTTGCACGCTCAGACGGTCGACAACGAGCAATCAGGTGGTTATCCTCAAAAGACTCTTCGCTGACTATCAGTCACCCCTATAGCACGCTAATAATATCTGACTTAACAAAAGTCAACATTCTGCTTATAGGAAGTTAGTGACGTTATCATCGTTTAGCGTAATGGACCCAAAGCGGTTGTAGCGCCTCTGCTTCCTGTTGTTTCTAAGGCATTGGCAGAGGAAGAAACCAACCGCAATGCAAGAGGTGTCCACCGCCAGGATAACTGGGTCTGGCGACTGATAGTCAAGAGGTACCAGGGGCTGTGCTTCCTGTAGCGCCTTGACAAGGTCTTTTTGTGCAGCAACTTGTTCTGGTCCAAACTCAAATGGGGCGTTAGCGCATGTGAGTCGGTTAAGATGGTGAGCATGGTGAGCAAAGTTCTTGATGAAGATGTGCAAGACGCCAACAGTCCCTAAGAAGGCGTGTACCTCTGACAGGTCGTGGCAGGTACCCCAGCGCTCCAGAAGCGCTAAGCGTGACTCGTCGGGAACGCGTCCGCTAGGCGTGCAGACATGTCCAAGGATCTTGAAGCAAGGGGCGCATAAGGCAAGCTTGTGGCCAGAGAACGTACCGCCACAATACTTCATGCGCTGGAGAATGCGATTAAGTAACTGAAAGAAGTCCCATAGCGCCAGGCGAATGCCAGGGTTGTCGGGGTGAGTCGCTGGGAAGCCATCAATGAGTCGCCAGTCTTTGGGACCCTTAGCACCCACGTCGTCAATGAAGCTTTGGACAAATTCGGGTATTTTGGGTTGGAGGATAAAGTTGACGTCGTCGTGGAATATGGGGACTGAGTTGGTCCAGCCCATCGGCAAGGTGACTAGGCGCAAGGCACCAAAGGGAGTTTGAAAGGTTGTAAGGTCACGAGAGGAAGGGTGTATCAGGCGCTCGTCATAGCCGACATAGAGGTCTAAGGTAGCGCCACAGATTCTACCAGCAAAAGATTCAGCGACATGGTCGGGAAAGGGAGGGATGCCAGAGTGTCGTATGGTGACCCTATTTAGCGGTTCTAGACTGTGAACAATACGGAGGTTACCATTTTTCTTGAGGACACAAAACCAGCGCGAGCGGTAAGCACTATTTGAAGGCTCATAGACGCCAGCCTTGATCTTGCTGCGTATGATCTGGCAAACCTCAGCTTCAAGTCCAGGTGGTATAGGTCGGTTATGTTCAGTCCAGGGTACGTGTGGGATAGTCGGTATGACGACTGGCAGGAAGAAGTCGGTACAGAAGCTACTCCTTTCAGAGTCCTCCCAGGTCAATGCTTGATTCTGTTTGGACATAAGGTCGGTAAGCACATCCAATTCTGATGAAGTGAGAAAACCAGTGTCATGGTCGCTAAGGAATTGCTTGCGACGATCCTCAGTGAAGCGACCAGTCGGCTGGAAGGGCGGTGGATTGGGAGTTAAAGTTGGGAGGTCGGCAAGAGGGTCACCAAGAATACGTCGTTCGATTCTGAAGTCTTCGGATACCGTGCTGGCGACAGGCTTGATTTTAAGCGCTACAGGCTTGTACTTCTTTTTGACCTGAACACCTTTGCGTTTATTAGTGTTAGCGACAGCAAAGGTGGAGGCGGTAGGTAAGGGAGGAGATGATTCCCTAGCAGAGTCGCTAGGGCAAGTAAGTCCAAGAATAGCAGGGTGTAAGGAATTGGGGAGTGTTTCAAGATACGTATCGGGAGAAGTGAAGCAGTCAAACTGGTCAGAAGCGGTAAGGTACAGGTAGGCAAGAGCAGAGTCGGGAAAGGGTTGTATGTTTTTGGGGTTCGTACTGGGATTAAGCGCATCAGCGCTTGTGTCAAGAGAGGGAGAAAGTACTTCGGGATCAAGATAAGCAGTTGAAACAATATTTACACGACCACTTTGGTGGTCATAATCTAGCGTAAGTGCTACATCTCCGTGATTGTCGCTAATCACCTCCTCAATGGCGGGTGAAAACACCTGGAATGGCCTGGGTGTTGTTCAGTGAAGGCAGGTGCCTTGGTGAGCTTCTCTTTTTGGCAACCTCTGGGGAAAGTCGGTACTGTGCGGTGGACGCCAGAGTTGGGGTCGCTAATTGTGAGGGTGGTTTCGTCGTCTGAAAGGGTCCTGACTATGGAGCACGCTAAAACGTCAAAGGGGCAGCCGAGTAAGATGTCATATGCGGGAGAACGTAGGATGTGGATTTGCAAGTAGAAGGTGAGATCGCCAATAGTGCACGGCACATTCTTGGTGAGTCCAAGCGACCTGTCTACAGTGCCGTTAGCGCTTTGCATGTTTAAAACAATACCTGGATCATAGATCAGGCCCAGATTGTTGGCGACTTTGGCTGACATAGATATGATCTGTGACCTGCTATCCACTATAGCTTCAATTTCCTGGCGACTGTCGACGGTGAGCATAATAGAGCGTATGGCTTGTGAGTCTTGAGCGACGGTGAGGATTGCAGGGTCTTCTCCTGGCGCTAGCAACTTGATATAGGATTCCACGGGATCCACAGAGGTGGTGTTAGCGAGTTGTTGTGTGAAGTCGGTGTCAATAAGCGTGGGATCAGTAGTGACAGAAAATCCAGGTAGTGCATCATCAATGTCGCTAACGTCTTGTACCATTGCCTGAAGAGTGCGCTTGGGGGTTACCGCTGTTTTGACTTGATTTCTTACGTCTGGCGCTATACTGCAAAGTTCCTCTACTGACAGGGTGACGGGCGTTTTCATGATGCGGCTGAAGACATGGTTGGATTTCTCTATGTCATATATGGGCGCAGTGGGTCTATATCCTCCTTCCGGTCGCTTGTCAGGGGCGGCAAAGTTCCATTGGGTGGGCGTGGTATAGCGTGCAGGTAAACCTGCGTAAGGGTGTAGAGGCGGTAAGGGAGCACCGTTAGCGTCTGTTGCGGGGTTAGCGGGTTTAGCAATGGAGGCAGGGTTGGTAGGCGGTTGGGTGGTTACGACAGGTGTAACGGTAGGTGCTGAAGTGACATCAGTGTCGGCAGTGACAGGCGCTAGCAGACGGTATCCATCGAGGGGCTGTTTAGGTTGCTTAATTTCCACACCGTCAAAGACCTGGTTCTTCAGCATTGCCAATTCCTTTTCTAGGCTTTCAATACGTGCGTCTTTAGTGAAGTTGCCCGAGTCGCTAAAAGTGTCCAAATGCATAACTTCAAGTACCATCTGTTGCTGCATAGCTTGTTCCACATCGGGATTAGCGTTGCCGGTAAGGGTGCCAGTCGCCAAGTTGCCAGGGTTTCTACGATGCCATTCATCCACTCGCTCTTGGTAGGACTTGAGCTCTGGATAATTGGGAATGATGGCGCCTGAGGGAAGTACCACTTTACCGTCAGCAGCTCGGCAAATGCGTCCTTGGCGAATGTAGTTTTCCAATGTCGGGCAGCAACCCCTTGCCATAGTGTGGCCGACTTCACCACAGAAATGGCAGAGGTTGTTAACAGGGGCAGGATTACGAGAGGCGGTAAGACTAGTGGTGATCATGGTTTTGATGCGGGTCATGGCGCTAGCAACTGCGGCAGCGATGGCGGTGTCCAAATCTTCTTTCTTCACGTATCAATCGGCCGGCGGTGGGGTTGGTAAGGGAGCAATAGCGGCGGCAGGGACAGGCAGTACACCAGGGACGGCAATAGGACAAGGGGCGCTCACGCCAGTGTCCGTGCCTTTAAGAATCCACTTACCAGCCTCAAAGATGTCGTCCACATTATAGGGCTCCTCCGGGTGGTGGTTAGGCTGCGTGATTTCCAAGCGCCTAGCAATCCTAGCCCATAGCGACGTGGGGATACCTTGCTGGAATAAGCGACGTTCCTCATTCCCGTAGAGCTTGCCGTTCTGTAAAAGCCACCTGGCGACTCTCTGGAAGTCGTGGTAATAAGTCGAGAGGGCGCCAAGAGTGTATATGCCGTTGTCAAAAGTGTCCTGTACTAATTTCTGAAGTTCGCTGACCGTATAACGTGTAGAAGCTTCAGCGCCAGGATAGAGCCTAATCACGGCGGCCTTCCAGTCTTCATAAGTTGCTGCTGGCGGGGGGTTGTCGCCAAGAGCAGCAGCAGGGGCGCTAAATTCCCTGAGGCCAGTCCATGTTTCTGCCGTGTCGTACGACACATAACATGCCGCGTATTCTTTCATTTGGGTGTGGTCGGTAATGCTGCAGTCGCGAAAGAGGTATTCAAGTTCCTTAAAGTATTGAATGAGTTCCCGGGGTTTTGTCTCATCCCATTTGGGGGCGGAGAAGTGGTTTCGAGGCGGTGATGACGCCCAAAAAGTTGCTAAGCACTGTCAAGGGTAAACGGTACCTGTAAGGGCGACCTCCGGAGGTTGCGGCTAGGCCACACAACTGGCAGAGGGAAATCCGAAGTGTA
>QLOM01001309.1:0-47427 GCA_003313785.1 Termitomyces sp. MG148 | reverse complement strand
TAACGAGAGATGGAGTGGGAAAATTTGGGGGGAGGGGGGAGTAATGGTATGTATGGTTTACGGTAGTGCGGCTGTGGGTCTGTGCATCAGGGCATCAAGAATTTTTTGGTGAAGAAACCGGGGTCACTCCTAAGTTGTTCGATTGTCATAGGGTCACCCGTGTGAGTGTTTTGTCAACTTTGTCGAATGAGGGATGTAAGGTTGAACTTTCCATTCAGGTTGACTCGTCTCTCATGCATATGGCGATACTCGCATCTGACTTTACGGTCTGACTCTCTTTCCCAAATTTTGTCCGTATCTCGGTCAAGTGTCGGTTAAAGCACTCGGTTCCGTGTGTATCTAAGTAGTCATAGTACATCCAGCTTTGCAGCAATGACGAGTATTTCTGCAGAAGAAGGGCTTCTCCCACCATTTTCCAGCTAATTTAAGTTAAACTATTGGTCTTCTGAGATGAATCCGAAGCTCGGTGCTCATGCACATGGATGACCAGGCCCTCGGAACATCAAGATACCATGGAATTTTTTCTACTTGTTGGCGTCGGCGTCAGTTGTGCCGTATGGATCGTGGGTCCTTTGATATTTCCTTCTTTCAATTTTCTGTGTTCGCTGGTGACTCAAGGATTGGTACGCAATTGATTAGGTTCCAAAATGGTATGTCTCCCTCCCACACCCATGTTGACTGCTTGATCTATCTAGGCGGGCTGTTGCGAGGGACGTTTGGGTAGCTATCATTCGCATGCGTCATGTCAAAGTTGATCAATCTGAGATATGATCTGATGGGTTGTGGTCACAACGGACTTTGCCGATTGCGATGTGCAAATGGTTGTGATCAAGGTTGTGTTGGAATCTTATACAGGTACACGAGTTACTTAGCATGATAACTTTTTTTAGTTTTAGACTTTTTTCTTTGACAGTTAAAAAAGAGGGGCCAACTGCATCGTGCGCCAGAACCCATGAAACTTAGTGTTCTAGGTATCAAGCTTAAGACGCCAATCGACCCACTAGACCCCGTTCCCATTCGTACGGGACGACGTAGAAGTGTGCGCACGACGGCCGATTATACTTCTTTGTTCATTCATCACTTTCGACGTTCAGCCTTCTTCAGCAAGGATACTGTGACATTCGTTCGGATTCCTCCCTCTCTTGACTCGATCACTATGCTCTGATGCGCCACCTCTGACACTCCTAACTGCCTTTTCCGACGTTAAAGGACTCAATAATGATGCGACAAAAATAACCTAGACATTACGGAACTTGTCATACGGCCCAGGAGCACAGTTGTGGTACATTGCACTACTCGTGTCTGTTGCTACTCCCTATTTCCCCTGTGGACAAGATATTGAACATGCTCAAAGGATCAAGGGATGTTAATAGCCAATTGTATCGTCTATTCCCCGTGGTACGGGCTGGAGTGAAGTTTAGGTGTCAAACGTCAATGCATCTGTAGGCGATCAATGTTCGTCCACGTTGCATTTCATTCATTCAAGTAACAGAAGCAACGACTAGGTTTCACTCGGTATCAATAATTTCTAAATATCTACATACATACGTCCCAAGGAAGAGGAGCCTGAAGTATATTTTCCCGCGTTCTTACCGCCGGACGGTTCATGCTAATTAAGTTGCATTAACGGCAGATGTTGATTTGTCTGATAGGAAGGGAACCATTCAACTCGGCCATAGCATGGACAACATGTGACTGTCCTTGTAATTGTCCAACCAATAGCCGTAAATTGATTGCCCTGCTGACTATGCGACATCATCCTCGTCCAGCGAATTCGAGAAGGGGGCGGGTTCATTAATTCATTCCTCAAGAAATTGAGCATCACCCCAAAATCCAATCCGGTATGGAAGCCGTCTGCGAATCTTCTGGAGAAGGCTGGGAAACCTGATTTCATGCGGCCTCGTTCAATCACTTGCCTTTTCGGATAAAGGGATGCATTTCCTCTTTCAGTATTCAGTCCGATAAGTGCAGATCAGGTCAGCTCTTATCTCTCAGTTTGAATACTTAAGCGTTATTCCGATGTATTTTTGCAGTCCATTAAGTCCCTCATGGCTAAGGGATGATCGATGATGTACAAGGAAGAGGCCTAAGTTAACTCAAGTGATCATAGCCTGAGTAGTTTGGACAAGCAAGGGTTCTCAATTGTGAACGATTGTTCTCAAAATATTTAGGCACGGGTTAGACGTGGGTACGTTACCATGTGCAAAGCTTCGCCGTATCTTTACGCTTTGCAAAGGTGGTTCTTTCTCTTGATGTAGATTTTTGTAATACAGGTCCTTGCGGTTACGTCGTCCTATTCCATGCATCGTTTTGCTCATGCCTCATGGCTCAAATCTTATCAAATGTTTGGTGTGTACGAATGACTTGTCCTTTTGATTGATGAGGCTCTATTGTATTGCCCCTCATTTGACGATGGAGGTGTGATGCACTGTGCAGTGTGCACACTGAAACCATTAACCACTTACCTCCCTAACCTAAACCAAATTCTAACTGGGCTCGCCAGGTATCGCGTTTCTGACAGACGCGGTTCGCTGCTGGTTCCAGATGGCCCTGGAATACGTCGCGCACACTGTCATGTCTGAGCTTCCGGGTCTAAAGCACGGTGCACAGAAAAATCTCACCTGTGCCAGATAGTCCTGCACATCGTCGCGTAAATTTACCATTCCCGATCTTCGGGGTCCACAGCACGATGCGCAGAAATATCTCACATCTGTTGGCTCAGATTCTGATATAACAAAGTGTCGTCAGATGTTCTCACCTTTACACCTGGTAACATCCTACCAAGTTTACCCAGGTCGTCTAACTCCTACTGAACACTGTGATGCTGTATGCCTTTGCTCGTCCAAGTTAACGGCGATGGTGTGGCTGGAGCCGGGAGTCAATATCATTAGGGCGAAGAATGTCTTGACCAATCGGGTCAAGCCTTGGGATCTTTCACATTGCTGCGTACATATTTGGTCAGAATCTATGGCATCTACATCTCTTAGAAGCTTGACTTGAACAAGACATGAGAAATCGGCTGGAAACCATACATTCATCACGACCAGATGTTGATGGGGCAAATCGGGCGGATCTAAGCTTGTCCTTGAAAATGCACATAAGTTGTGCTTGTGGGTGCAGATTCGATACAATATCTATTAACCTTATCATACAAAGGAGACGGTATACCACCTTGATCTATTACTAAGACTTCTCTTTGATATGTAATCAATCTGTTGCTTGTTCTCACTTTAATTTGGTCGGTCTGATCGCTGTAGAGGACTGAAACCATTAGGAACTGTACAGGATTTTTCAGATCAAATCCTCGGGGATCTGTGGCTATATGGATGAATTCACGACGTTCAACATGTCGGTCATATGATTTGCACCTCATTCGTGCCTCTAGTGACCTTATGATCTTACTACTTCGTTGCGGCGGGAATTTGGGATGTTTCCTACAGTAGGAATCGGTGAAAGTACATTGAAATATGGGCTGATGATTGAATCAATTCGAACTTTCGTGGAGTAAACCTCCTAGGAGTAAATTCAGTTACGACAATGTGACGAGAATATGACCAGTCGGAAATCAGTCGCTGAACAATAATTTTCCCAAGGTCAATAAATGTCATTAACATAGGAAAAGGCTTACCTCTTAGTATCACACACTCATAAAAAGGTCACTATTCTATCCCCAGAGGAGGGGGCATGTATCGACCGAAGGTTCGGCGCACATGATCTGCGAATGCAGGGATGGTATTACTGGACGTCCTCGTTAAATGAGCACCCCAGAATTTGCTTTGGCATGTGAGCTCGACCTCGAGGCATCCTACAAAAAGGCCCTGATTTTCTCCGGAGGAAGCCGGTGAACGAAATCTTGATTCGAATGGCCAGATCGGGAGTGTGGTGGATTCAACCCCCAACTGCAATTAGTAGCAGCAAGTAGCCAGTGACTTGGCCATTCACGTCAATATCAATGCTGGGCCCTCCTGGTGTGAATATCTAATGGATCTTGTTCCAATGCACCATGTAAAGTGAATTTAATTTGGTCGATCCATATTTAGTGAACTTCAATGATCGCAAAGGGGTGGAAGCCCTGTCACGCTTACACGCGCTCTGAGTGACTGTCAAAATCTATAAAGAGTTCAGATAATTTTTGTGGCGGTTTGCAAGCCCAACCCATTTTCTGTTTCGTTACCGTCTCCTTTCTTGAAGTCTTTCATTGTCTGTGTCTTGTTGTCAACGACCTCCCAGTTGTTCCCGTTTAAAATCTAAATCGCTCTTGCCATGTCTCGCGACGCATCAAACAACTCGGCACCCTCAAGCCTGGTCGCTTTCCCCAGTGTTTCGTCATCATTGCATTCACTACCACACGCTACTAGCATACAAAATGTTGCGTTACATCCCAATATGTACGCTGCCCGAGCAGCAGAGAGCGAGGCACTGGTGAGCTTGTCCTTTCTTCAATTGAACCGTATTCAAAGTATTTTGTAGCTACGAAATGCTCTCTCAAAAACGGCATCGTCATATTCACAAGCACCACCGCCTTCCCCATATGCCTACCCCGTCAGTCCTTTTTTTCTACTTCATCGTTATCCTGTTCAGCAATTGATCTGCTATGCAGCCGCCCTCTCAGACAAACAACAACTCCTCCACGCTGATGATGCGGCCAGTATGTTTCAATTATGCTTACTCCTGACCCTTATCTGACGACAACGGCGATCACAGAAAAAGTCGTGAATGATTCTCCATTCGTGCATCCTCTTTCCTTCTCTTTTCAATCGGGACTTTGGAGATGTCTGTTGTTAGTCTCCGTTTGCATCTATCATCGCTGTTTTCCTTGCTATCGTCTCTGCATATATATATCTTACCACATTTAGACATATCTGTACACATCCTCTTTCATCACGTCTCATGGGTTCTACTCGTATCACAGTGTCGTCTAGGGCGTCCTAATAATATAGATCTTAATGTTACTCTTAGAAGGCGTGTAATATGTACATATCCATTGTCCCTGCCTTTATTCCTGATATGGTAAACGTATAGAATGGCGGATGGCAAGTACATCGCTCTTCGATTACACTTGTATCTCCTTCATGGTATTACTCAACCTAGCCTTCTATTTTCTGTTTCTACACGACGTCCAGATGCATGTTTGGACTTATTCGAATCACGGCATAACTTCGGCCTGACGTGGTGGTTGTACGTATGGTGCCTTCTTCAGGGTCACGGAGTTTTTGACATGACCCTCATTTCAAGTCACTAATACCAGACTGTTATTGATTCATAGGAGGGCAAAATACCCGCAATCATTGATATATCTGAAACCTGGGTGCAGTCTCGACTCTCCAACGTCTGGGGATAATGTTGGAGAAAAGAATCCACGCTTGCCCAGATTCGAATGTGCTCACTGCAGTATTTGCGCCTATTCACCTAACAAAGAATTCCTGAGGTACAGGTAAAAATATTCGTAATTTTCAATTGAGAATTCCGAGTGGGTCGTCCCTTCCTCTTTTGGTAGATCAAAAATATCGCCATCAAAATCGACCATCCGTGGTTGGGCGACGGCATTTTCCGTTCGTCGCCATGTTGTTCTATCTCACGGTTCAACGTTCAAACGTTCACTAGTGAGTCGGAGCGGTCTTGACGGAAGTTTTGAGTGACAGAGAGGTATGTAGGATCTTCGAAAGTCTCTATTCCCCTAAGTACACACGTCGACTAACTCCGTGCGGATATTCGCCTCCTATCCTGCAGGGACTCTCCTTGGAGATCTTGGAGATGAACGAGCGAAAGTGCGAAAATATTTATATGCATCTTGATCATTACTTTCCGACTGTCGGCACAGATATTCGTTACAGAAGAACCAAAAGGCCTTCCGTTATACGGCGATTGTAGGGAAACGTTCCATCGTACCTACCCATGTTACTGAATGCCGAAGGTTTGGTGCTCAGGCTGGCACCCTGTCACAAAGGAATCATCAGGTTTGCATCTCATTCAAGACATACCTGTGAAAGCTTATGATGGGTCCGATTTTCTGCATTGTTATTCCCCGCAATTTGGGAACAGGATAGTCGTGTAAAAGTTGTTCACTTCCTTTCTGCTGAGCATTCGATCTAAGCCGAACAGTTGGTCTTTCGCCTCTTCCGCGTCAATATCGACGGTATTCAAGAAACTTCTGACATCTGCCCTCAAGGGTCGCTAATCCCGACGTATAGAAAGATAACCTGGGTAGATAACATGAATTTCGCGCTGAATGGTCACCGTTCAGAAGCCTTATCATCCATCTACCTCTATCTTTTGTCATGTGGACTCGCCACTCATATCTCTTGAGTATCAATTCATCAACCTTAAAATCAAGAGCAAGATCGAGGGGACCTTGGCCTTTGTGAAACAAGGAGCTGTGCGGAACTCTATGTATGGTAAAAGTCCCAAGACCTTGCAGCATATTGATATGTGACAAATTCCCCCCTGTTCGGCTTATGCTGCTTCTGAGAATGATTATGACAAGGTAAACATGAGACGAACCCTAGAACCTCTGGGACCCCTGGCCAGTGTCATCATCAACCTTGCAGACATTATGACATGCCATCAGTATTTGCTTTATCTCAAGGAAAGGCATTGAGATTGTTTAAATTTTGTTGTCTTTCAAATAGATTGTATTTGGGAACACAATCAGAAACTATGTTTGTATGTGAGCACCTCACCTATGGAATGGGGAGCTTGCTTTATCTCAACAACCAACACAATATTAAGTCCTGTTAGAATAGCTACTCATTAAATACATATTTACTAAGCCATAAGTTGTTAAGTGTAAATCTAAGTTGTTAAGTGTAAATCCAGATGTTGTGCATCTGGTGTTATCCTCTGTCTTCATTGATTCGTTTCTTCTCCATGTCGAAGCCAACTAAGACCAAATAGTGTCTGAAAAGCCAACCTTTTAAGGCTCTATTCAGGACTTGGTTGGGCCTCCCGGGTTAATGATAAACAAAGGGTTAACATTGCACTTGGCATGATAGCTCAATGTGAACACACTGTTCAGGATCCAGTTGGGCTAAGGTGTTGATGTTATATTGATTGCTAATCGGCGACTCAAGTGACATTGACGTGACTATATTAGACAAGATTTGGTTACTGGGCTAAAGTGACAACATGAAACTGACAATAACCCTTTGTTTATCATTAACCTGGCCTTAACCTACACTAACCGGAAGCCCAACCAAGTTCCAAAAAGGCCTAAGTTTCTTGACATTAAAAATAGCCACAAATAAAAGTCCAGATGAAAAATTCTTAGATCCAAGATTAATTGTGACTTCTTTCTTCTTCAAGGGTAAGGCCCTGACTCTTGTGGATAATAGCCCAGGCCAATGTCAAAGGAAACTGTTGACAAGACAGCTGATTTCCTGACTTGTTCATATTAGATTTGTAGTGTCATGTGTCAGAAAGTGAAATTTTTTGCCATTTATTTTTTGTAACCCTATTCCTATGCTGAATTGTCCTCAAAATTTCAGGCAGTCTTAAGTCCTTTATGGTCTACTATGTAGCATTTTTTGTGAGACAATTATACCATGGGAGAGTTGTCAGCTTATGACTAAGTGAGAGGTAGCAAAAAACTGGGAAGTGAAAGTATTGTTATGCTTAGGATCACAAGCAAGTTCTGGCTTTGCTTGAAAGCCAGCTTGCTAAATTGTGCTCAAGCTCAAGTTTTATTGATTAAGCCACTCTGGCTGTTATGCAGAGTTTGAACAGCCCCTGAATTGTCACACTCTCCTATGTTAGACAAAAATACATCCATTTCCTGCATTTTCTATGCTTCAGAAGAATTAAAAGGTTTGACATACTCAACTTTTGCATGATCTTAGTTCATCTATTTCACCAAACCCTTGTTAAGTCATGAAACTTGTTCTGATTTGACACTTTTCAATTTTTTACACTTCAACCAATTCAATTTTTGACAAAATAACAGTAGATACCTTCTCTATATACACTATATTCATTTGTGGTTTTTTTTTTCAGAAGTCAGAGAATGGATGGATTGGGTTGTGGAATATAGATTTTACATAATGAACCGATTTCACACATTATAACATTCATCAGTTTTGATTGGAGTGCAAATTAAAGTCTGATGGAGATTTAAGCACTGCCAGTAGAAAAGCACATACATAGCACAGGTGTCCAGTGAAATTCCTACAACCCATACAACTTTCCACACTCCATACAGATTTCCACATCCTGTACAAATTCTCACATCCCATACAAAATTCAAACATGCCCAAATTCCTACTTGCTGACAAATTATTTGCATTTTGGAGCCCTATTTATACAAAAGAAGAGCAAGCTCCCCAATCAGAATATGTATTTTGGTGCCAGTAATTTTTCTAATTCAGAGTTTTAAACTTGCACCTCAGACACCTTGTCAATTGAGCCATGCTAGCTTGACAAATTTGAGTATTACTTGATGTGTTTTTTTAATTATAAGAATATTGATGATCCTAAATGAGTAGAGAAAGTATGTACAACATTAATTCATACATGAATTTTTAAAAAAAGAGGAGTTACAACAGATGATTTCTTCTACTTTGATGGCTCATCTTTAAAGCTTAGTGTTGGCTAGTAATTGAGAGTGGGTGGCACAAAATCTGTGAAAAAACAGAGCAAGGAGAAAACCTTCATGAAATGAGTGAACAGGCTGCATGAGACCAATGACATGGAGTACTAACCTCTACTTCTATATCTTGTCTAAGTAGATCACATTCTGTTGCATTGCCAGGATAATATTGGAAGAGAGTATAACCTTGGAAATAGAAAAAAAAGGTCTACGCCAACATCAGTGGTTATGCACTGTTGAGCAAAATCTTAATGAATACAATTGCTTTAAGCATAAAGAATTCCAAGTCAGCAAAAACTGCACCTGAGCCATTCTCAGACACTCTTAGCCATGCTGGTAGTAAGAGGGTGCTGCAAACTCAATTGACAACTACAACACAATTTGAATCCTCCACATCCAATTCTGTAAAGGGAACGCTTGATGTCCGCAGAACTCCTTCTACAGAGTTGGCAATGCAAGAGGCAAGTGAGAGTCAAGCGAGCGTAGAGGCAGGCAGGAGTCAAGCAAGAGGCAAGCAAGGCTAACAAAGGGTCGGACGGCACTAGATAAGCTTATGGTTGGTTCAGTGGATAGGCCAGAAAAACACTGCGCTATTGTTCAGCTTGAGGATATTCTATCCCACAGGCTGCCTATATATACTACATTGGTGGTTGTGCTATTACTAATACTGTTTACTAATTGGGCCCTGGTATGTAAAGGAGTATGACTAACAATAATTGATGCTGAGTAAGGTTCGGGCATATGACTCATCAAGGCTGACTATTACAAGATGGAAGGGGAAAGGGTGGGCCAAGCAGCTGGTCAAATCTGCTAGGAATAGGCGTATCATTGGACTAAGCTCGGAATAGGGTTGGACACAGTCCCCTGACAAATTCCACATGCATTGTGTACGTCTTTATGGTCAAAGAACATCAAATCTTGAATAAACATGGTGATATTAGCATGTAAAAGTTTGTTGGCCTGTCTTAGTGAGGCCAAATCCAAGAGTTTGCCTACACCATGTTGCTTTTTCCATCAATTTCCAGCTCTGAATTTGTCAGAGGACAGGTCCTTGGACCATTCACCCTAGCCTTGCTTAATCTGTGTTGATGTTGGCACCCACATCTAGCCACCATCCAGACTGCTCCGGCCCTATCCTGCTCCATCCCTGTCTTGGCATCGACACTTGGCAGGTCAGCTGGTCTTCAGACCCACTCTACTTGCTAGCAGGCCTTTATGCCATTGGCTGGCTTACTCATGCTGACTGTTGCTTACTCATTAGTGCTTAGTACATACCGGCCCTATTAGTCAATACACCGTAGTCATAGTGTATCCAATGTAGTATATAAGTAGGACTGGTGGATGGAATATCCTCAGTCCTAGCAATAGCATTGCTTCTGGGTCTACACATTAGCATTACGATGAGCTCCTCAGTGATGACCTTGCCTTCTGCTCTCGCTCTCCTGCTCCACCCCTTGTCGGTGGCCTGCATTCTTGCCTGCCACTGTGCTCGCTCGACACTCACCCCACTTGATGGTAGGCTTGAGTGGTCAATGTGTCTGCCTAGCTTTTCACAATAGAGCATCCCCTTACAGAATCGTTCATTGCTTTCTTCATCTGCCTTCAATATCTATTAGTATACTGGTTTACTATTAAGTTCTTCAGTTATCTCCCTCTTTATCCACTTATCTTTGGTTAGCTTTGGTTTCATATACTTGTTGTTGACATCTTCTATGCACAGGTGGTTGTTCTCTCTAGAAAGAGCATCTGTCACAACCCGCCAACCTTGCATCTAACTCTGGACCTTGAAAACACCCCAGAGGTCCCAGAGAACAACTTTCTCACCAGCTCCACAACCCTAGACCGATTTTCACCAGTGATCACTTCCATGACCATCACAAACACCATTGTCAATCACCCCAGCTATTGATTCCCATTATCCTGGCCATCACCGAGTGCTCCCAAGAAGTCATGCAAGCCCTTCAGATATCACCAACTCTTCCTGGACATTGCCAGCCCCCTCCAGCAATCATGCCATCACCTGGCCATCACGTCGCCTCTCTTGCACATCACTGCCCCTGGAAGCCCCTGATGCTGCCACCACCTGATTGCCACCGACATCCGCCACTTTATCAATTGGAACTGACACCTGCCAACTTGTATAGAGTCCTGGAGCTGTGCTCAGACCTGGAGATCAAGGGCTTGGCCCAGGACATACTTACAAGAGTACTTAAGTAGTAGGATAGGAACTTAGTTGGTAGTCTTGATATTGCATAACCCACACCGTATTGTTTGCCCAGTATTTTGTTTCATGCTCTTAAATCCATTTCTGCTTGTGTTTTGTGAACTCTGCCTCATATCATGTCCATTTTAACTCTGTTTTGTCTTGTGTTTTATACTCGTTTTAAATCTCTTGCCTTGTACTCTCTCTCTTTCTCTTTCTCTGTTTTGTGACTCTTTCTTGGTCTAGTCCTGACTCGTGTTCCCCTTCCCCTTTACAGATTCCGACTCTTCTCAAGTCCTGGCCTTGTTCCTAACTGCACTCTGGTCTATCTCTTGTATCTCTCTAAATCCCGGTTCAACTCTATCTAATCTTGCTTCGCCTGCTTGGCTCAAACCGTAGAGCCCGTAACCTCCTCTGTTTCACCCCTTCTAATTGAAATTGCTTCTGGACTTACCCAAAATTCCTCGCACTCACCTCATGTCTTGTGGTTTGTCCTGAAGATTCCTTAAATGCCTGTGCCTGTCCCAGAGCATAGCGTTTCACCTCCGGAGCCCTTGTAGGTCCCAGAATTGTACACTGGAGCTATTGTGTCTTCCTATAAGGGCCTTGCCCAGTAGACTGAGCCCCCGCAGTCAGGAGAACCTGACAGCATCCCAGGTAAGTTCTGACACATTTGCTTATTCTCCTAAAACTCCTAAATAGTTTCAAGTGCATGTGTCATGTCATACTCTTTCAGCCACTTATGCTCAATAAAACAACAATTATCCTAAATTGTTCAACTTTGGCTGTTCCAACTGCATGCACTCTGACAATCTTCTAGAGAAGCAAAGAGAGAAGAGACTACACAATGGTTCACTCTCCACCAACTTGGAGAGTTTGTCATTAGATTAGAAGTAAAAAGGCTTCAAGGAAGGGTCCAATGTTCAGATCACAAGGACATGGAACAGCAATATGTTCATCAAAATTGAAGTCCTTGTAAATAGGCCCAGAGCATGTCATCATGCTAACAAAACTCTTACAGCTTTTGAGTGCATGACTGAGGAGAGATATAAATGTGCACTCTGCTGCCACTAGTAATACTAAGACATTTCCCACTATAGAAAAATGCACGTAGTCTAAATGAGAACTCATAATAGTGATATGAGGATAATAATAAGTACATTACAGCAGTGATAAATATATTTCCTCAAGGTGTCCAGTGCTGAACAACTGTTTTGCTTATGATTATGACCTGCATCAACAATACTTTGAACTACTTTGAAAAGAAACTTGGTTGGTTGATTGGTTGGAAATACCTGGGAAGGTCCATGCATGAACAACTAGAGCTGTACTAAATACATGTAGTCACATACCAAGTATGCAATGGACATCACCTCCTTTTGAGTGTTGTGAGAACCATTCTCTCTTTTGCTTCTCTGAGTGTGTCTTATTCTTGTTGATTTATAACAATCCACATCTAACTTTACAAGTTAATAATCAATGAAATATGTGGACTAGCATGTGATCTTGGAAAATGAGTATTGAAGCATGTATTGGAGGATAATTGTTGCACACTACCCAAGAGAGGATGCAATGTCTGTTCTTAACCTCTGCCCCTTAGTATGTCCTCCTAAATGGCTGAAAGTGTTAATGAGTTTAAAGCTTTGCATTATATACATTGAAATCCAATGAGGAGTTGCATGATAGTAGGCATAAGTTAGAAAAAGAAAGAGCTCTCAGGCTGATTTGGATGATGAGGGACCACTGAGGTATGATTGGCTTAACTCACAGGGTAAGGATGCATGTCATCATTGTGGTCTTCCTGGACACCACTCCTCCCAATGTATTGCAGACATGCCTCAGAAGATCAAGGACAAAGTCATCCATGCAGCCAAGGAATGTTGTCACCGTTGCAAATGCTCCTCATCCATCTCTGATTCTGACATTGCTGCTACAAAATTTGCTCATAATGCTTGCAAAAAAACAGTCAAAGCACTATTGGCTTGAGGATTTACAGACCTCATCAATGGTGCAACTAAGCAAAGGGACAAGAAGAAGGTTCAAGGTGAACTTAAGAGCCATTTACTCCCCTCACATGCCCCAAGATGTTACAATGTTACAATTTTGATATCTACCTCTGCTATCTAAAAGCTAAGGACATGTCTGTAATGACAAGCCATGGTAGACCTAGTAAAAACAATCACTACTTAAATAAAGGGGCTAGTGGGGTAGCATCAAAACTCCAGTGGGAAAAGCTTGCCACCACTGCATGCAAAGTACATGGAGTTGTGTATGAAGCTAACTAGAGCATGAACAAAGAAGGTCATGAAATAACAGAAAAGAGTGGGTGTTGTGGGTGTGGGGGTTATAAGACTGCATCCCACACTGCCAAGTGTTGAACTTGTTCTCAAATGCGACCAGCAAAGCAGATAAACGATGTGTGCCACATCAATGCAAAGAAATGTGCATGCCTCCTGAGTTCCAGGGTTGGGTTATCTAACTCCAGCAGCTCTAACACATTTGGCATCTAGCCTAGATAGTAGGCAGTGTTATGTAGAGGCCATGTTGCTTTATCATCATAGAATAAAGACTTAGCTATACTGGAGATCTTACTCACCACTTCCACTGTGAGCGTTCCATTCTCTACAAGCTCCATGCATTTGTTGCTCGTCAAATGGCCCACCTCACTCTTGGCCTCCCTCCTCATGTCCACAAATCTAGGACACTCCACAAAGATATAATGCTCGTCTTCAATGGCCGTCTTGCACCCAAAGTAACAAGAGGCTGAATTGGATTTTCCCCTTGACTGAAGATAGAACGCAGTAAGGAGTTGGCCTGTGCAAGCATACAGTTAGATGACTGCTGAGTAACAAGACATTGCACGTAGGTACAGAAACTCCAGGGAAGGACCTCTGTCATAAATTGATTACCATAGACAAAGACCAGGAGAGTGTTCTAGTTCAGCTGCAACGTGTCGGGCATAGATGCAATCAATGTAACTGCAAACATTTGACTTGATCCAGCCATCAGTTGGATTGAAGAGCATGTATTCATCCATGAAGAAGGTGGAGACAGAGGCATAAGGGGTATTAGGGTCTCTTTGAGCTGAGACAGAAAAACAATCAGCCAAGCTGTTCAGGAGGGATGGTTCTGAGTTGACATCAGCATGTCCTTTGGTATACTGTATAGCCACAGCCTGTTGCCAGATGAAGTAGAGCAGCCATTGATAGTAAGAATGAGTGTTCATGTGTTGGACCTTGGGCTCAATATTCAGGATTGTATTGCAGTCACTAATGAGCCTAACTAAGTTGAGGTGATTAGTATATATTACCCCATCAGTATGGTCATCAGCGGATGACATGACCATCTCTGCTATCAAGCCCATGATCTTGTCCTGCAGGATGGAGATATTATAGCTGGTTAGCCTAAGCAAAAGACTTTTTGGGCCCATGATAGCTGCGGTAACCCAACTTCTTGTCCAGAATACCCACTGATGAGGGAACCATCAAACCATCTAAGCCCTACAAGCCACTGAATACCATTGTAAATGATAGTATACTGACTGACAACAAGGCTTCAATGCATTTCTCAGCAACCTGTTGTCTCAGATGCTTAGTCAGTAACAGTTCAGGTTGATCAGTGTATCTGAACTTTGGCAAGAGCCCTGCCCACCAGTCCCCAGTTTCTTTTCTGAGCCTCAGACCATCTACCTTCAGATATTGGTAGAGGGACAAAGGAGGAGTAGCCATTGCTATTGCTTGTCCAACTACCAATATCCTTTAGCCATGAATACTCCATGGACCTTGAAGACCGCAAAGCGTGTCTAGTCAGAGCATCATCTGACTGCTTAACTAGTGATAGGATGTGAGATATGGAGCAGTCGCTCCTCAGTAGATGGTTGAAATCAGTCTGTCACAAGAATATTCTGAACTTAGCCATTACTTCCTGAGCAATTACCCACACTGCTGATACTGAGCCAAGGTGTTGCAAGACTTCACTCATCCAGCAGGTAGCAACAGTTGTTGACCTGACAGGACTAGTCTGCCAGAGTTAGGTTTGCCATGAGACAGTATGCAGGAATATGGTGATTTAAATCCCAAACAATGCCGTCAACAACTATCCCAGCATTAATCCATATGATTAAAGGGAGGTCAAAGCCACCAAGATCCAACAGTAAGGTGAATAGCAGCAAGGATGGGCAGAACAGAAAGCTCAACAACTCATGTACCCTCTGTGTGAGATGTTGGTCAAGCCTGACTGCATTCGTCTGCAGAATTGGCTGCAAAGACAGTAACACCCAACATCATAAGATAATGTTCTGAGATATGATCTTGCAAACCAGCATAAATGGTGTCCACATGGTAAAGCTGGGGAAGACTAATGAGTCAATCATTTCTAGAAACTCAGCATACCAGGACTTTGGATCATCCACCTGAGTGTGCAAAAAACTGAACTCATTCACTGACACAGGGATTTGATGCTCCGTAATAGTCCATGGATCTGTCCCTGTGACATTAGTGACCAATGCGAATGCAAGAATCTCTGGCAATGAGCTGCATGGATGAAGCACATGTGCTGTTGTCTTCTTCCATGAGGTCAGCCATCCATACATGAACTGAAAAATGAGAAAGAGCAACAATGTAGCTATTATTAGTGGCTGGTTAGGGAGTCATTTGGCAGGTGAAGATCCCCTGCCAAACTGGACATGCTCCTAATCAATGCAGAATCTGGATCATGTTTTGCAATATCATCCAAGTACCTATGGCCTAGGCTAATGGTGATAGTAGCTTTAAACAGAGACATGGGACCACCTTGCTTGGTAACACCGTTGACTACTATTGGCTGGGCAATTCCAAATGCAGTTCTCGAGAAGCAGCATGTCATAGACTGCACAGCTCAATCCAAGTCTGCTATTGCTGACAGTAAACCATATGCTGCACATGCATTATAAAACCCATGAGGTGACAAATAGTCAAACCCCTTCATCTGATCATGCTTTAGCAAGAGCGTTTTCTTGTTGCAATGACTCCACATCTTGAGGCCACTAAGGAAACTCATAAGATTGTAGGTCTGCACACTAGGTTGGGTGGCAACTTGGGTTTCCAGGATGATGCCCATTTGTGCAGCATATGGCAACAACTGGTAGTTCAGCTAAGTTATAGGTGAGTTAGCAAGAAAGTTGGATATGAGGAGGCCCCTCCAGTTTGTCAGCTCAGTACGCACATCTTGCTTGTGAAAATAAGTGAGGTACGTGTCCTTTAAGTCTCCAGAGAAGTGGGCATGCAGAACTGAGTAGTTGTGTAGATCTAGTAACAACTGTAAGACCCAATTGGAAAAGTTTTTGACACACCATTTCTCCCACCTGTCTGGCCTTGGTAACAGACAAACATGGATTCCCTTTCCTGAGCATCAATCAAAACTCTGCCAATGTGGCTGCCATAGGCCAAACAAACAGATCCTCTGACACTTACTCTCAGACTTCCAAGACTGATGGGGTTGACATCCATGGTTTTGGTTTGTCAGGGAGTGGAGACCTTTTGTAGAGGTTGATAAAATATTGCTTGGTCACTTCCACAATCCTTCTGGAATCTGTTTCAATGATCCCCACAGTCTGAGATGAGTTGAGCGCAGTAGAGAGCAAGATGAAGGTCAAGGATCCACCCATAAGCTTCTTGGAAGAACCGCCATTTAGGACTCCGAAGATCTTTCTTAGGTCATAGCATTTAGCACGATCCCATATCTCGGCCTTTTTGGCTGTGTAGAGGTCTCAATAGTAAGACCATCTGACATCAACCAAGTACTCTATAAAAGAGCATTGCAGCTGAGAAGACATAGAATCATATGAGAATCGCAGCGATTCAAACACCCTATATGATCCATAGGTGAATGTAAAGGGATGCTCTATCATGGAAAGCCAGGCAGACACATCAACTACTCAAGCCAACCACCAAGTGGGGCGAGTGTCAAGCGAGCATAGTAACAAGCAACTGGCAGGCAAGAAGGCAGACCACCGGCAAAGGATGGAGTAGGAGGGCGAGAGCAGAAGGCAATGTCGTCACTGAGGAGCTCACAGTAATGCTAATGTGTAGACCCAGAAGCAATGCTATTGCTAGGACTAGGGATGTTCCATCCACCAGTCCTACTTATATACTACATTGGATACACTATGACTACGGTATATTGACTAATAGGGCTGGTATGTACTAAGCACTAATGAGCAAGCAACAGTCAGCATGAGTAAGCCAGCCAATGGCATAAAGGCTTACTGGCAAGTAGAGTGGGTCCAAAGACCAGCTGACCTGCCAAGTGTTGATGCCAAGACAGGGATGGAGCAGAATAGGGCCAGAGCGGTCCGGATGGTGGCTAGATGTGGGTGCCAATGTCAACACAGACTAAGCAAGGCTAGGGTAGATGGTCTGAGGATCTGTCCCCTGACAGTGAAGGCCCAACTGTGACCACATGATATGCAAATTGCTCTCTCAACATGACAAATTTGCCACAATTTTGCGAATCATAGGTGATGAGATCTTTTTATCCCACAGGCAATAGGGCTTGCTGCATCCAAATGTGTCCACTGCTGCATGTTCAATGATGCTGGTTAGTTTTTTGTATTGCAGAGTGTAGGCATCGTTGTCAATGATTCTGTGCTGGAATAAGGTCTGTGTAAGGGGAATACTTGACATCTGCGGAACTCCTTCCACAGAGTCGGTGATGCAAGGGGCAAGCAAGAGTCAAGCGAGCACAGAGGCGGGCAGGAGTCGGGCAAGAGGCAAGCAAAGCTAACAGAAGGTTGGACGGCGCTAAATAAGCTTATGGTTGGTTCAGTGGATAGGCCAGAAGAACACTGCTATTGTTCAGTCTGGAGATATTCTATCCCACAGGCTGCCTATATATACTACATCAGTGGCTGTGCTATTACTAAATCTGTTTACTAATCAGGCCCCGGTATGTAAAGGAGTATGACTAACAATAATCAATGCTGAGTAAGGTCTGGGCATATGACTCATCAAGGCTGACTACTACAAGACGGAATGGGAAAGGGTGGGCCAAGTGGCTGGTTGGATCTGCTAGGAATAGGTGTATTGTCAGACTAAGCTTGGAATAGGATTGGACATGGTCCGGAGACTGGTTCTCTGACAGTCTGGTCCAAGTCTGCTATTTGGTCCAGCAGGTTTGCGAAGGTGATGTACTTGTGCTTGTCAGCCTTGGATGGATACTTGATCCTTGGTGGTGGTACAGGTAGGAAGGATACAGGCAAGGGGGCATGAGATACAGGATCACACTGTACATTGGAACATAACACAAGTTTACAAAGTTTACAAATTGATTTAGGCTTGCATTGGCAATATCAAGCAGGTTCGCAACTTTGGGTACTCGGCCTAGATAGTAAGCGGTGTTGTAAAGTGGCCATATAGACAGGTCATCAAGGAACAGTGATTTAGCTGCGTGTAAGACCCTAGAGACGACCTCCTTGGTGAACATTCCCTTATCCACCAGCTCAGCGCACCTGGTGCCAGTCCAGCCTGCAATGGAAAGCGACACATCTCTCCTTTCGTCCACAAATCTTGAGCATTCCACAAAGATGTGGTGCTCGTCCTCAATCGTAGCCCTACACCCAAAGCGACACAATTCAGAGCTGAGCTTGCCTCTTGCGCACAGTCAGAGAGCGGTGAAGAGCTGGCCTGCATGAGCATACAGCTGAACTACAGATGAGTAACACGACGTAGCACACAGATATGGGAATTCTGAGAGAGCACTGGGGTCGTAGACCGATTGTTGCAACCTGAGCCCGGGGCTATGTTTCATTTCCGAGGCCACATGGTGTGTATATGATGCGTCCATGTAATTGCAGATATTGCTTTCGATCTAGCCATCTCTCACATTATGGAGAGTGAAGTTGTCTATAAAAAAAGTGGGTATGGGGGCAAGAGGTGTGGTGGATTCAGATTGAGCACGCACCATGAGATGGTCTGCCATATCATTCAAGACCGCCAGGGTAGATGCATCCTTTGAGTGCCCTTTGGTGTATTGGATAGTCATATCATGTCTGCAGAGTAAACTGAGCAGCCAACAATAGTACAAACGAGCATTCATGTGTCGGATTTTGCCCCCAACGTCCAGTATGGTGTAACTATCCTCAATGAGCCTTACTGAATAGGTGATCAGAGTGAATAACCCCCCCCTCCACTATGATCCACCAATGAGATCACAGGCCCTGCAATTAGGCCCATGATTTCTCCCTGGAGGATTGAGACGTTGCATCCAATGAGTCAAAGAGAGAGTGATTTAGGACCTGTTACTGCAGCTGTGACCAATTTCTTGTCCATTACGCCCGCCGTGGCAGGGACCATAGAGCCATCTGAGCCCCACTGCTTGGACCCCGTCATCCCCAACGTAGGTGGGAGATTGCAGACAGACGATATAGCCTCAATGTATATCTCAGCATTCGTATGCCTCTGGTGTCTGGACAAGAGGAGCTCAGGTTGGCCTGTGTAGAGCATTCCAATCTGCACATTAGCAAAGATTGAGGCTGCCACGTTCCAGTTCCTAATCTGGGCCTATGACCAATGGCCCCCCAGCAGCTGGTGAGCATGGAATGCAGCAATGCCATCACTATTTAAGGCCCACATACCAAAATTCTTCAAGCGTGAGAGTCCCATCAAGCGGAGTGACCGCAGGGCATGGCCACTCATATCAGAGTAAGCTTGAAGAAGAGGTTTGGTCAGAGTATAAGCATGTGAGATTGAGCACTTGCTAGCCAGCAAATGACTGTGGTCAGTCTGTCGCAAAGACAGTTTGAGCCTGAACAGGTGTTTTTGCACAATTACCCAGGCTGAGGAAATGGACCCGAGGTAGCACGTGAATGTGCGGCTGAGACTATTCCCATCAAGCAGATAGACACATTTGTTTATCGCATAGGACCAGTCTGCTAAGGTGATGTTAGCCATTAGACGGTACGCAGGGATGTGGTGATTCAGATCCTGAGTGAGGCCATCAACAGCGATCCCAGCATTGATCCTTGCAATTGATGGAAAGTCAAACCCGCCCAGCTTCAAGGGCAGAGTGAGCAGCAAGGAAGAAAGGCAGAACAAGAAGCCCAAGGTCTCGTGTACTCTTTGTCCAAGACACTGATCGAGTCTGACCACGTCAGTCTGCATGATAGGCTGCAAGGACAGCAGAGCCCGGCATTGCGAGATAATGTTCTGGGACACTATTTTTCTAATTAGAGTGAGAGGAGTGCAAATGGCAAAGCTGGGAAAAACAAATGAATCAATGAGCTCAAGCAGCTCCACGTACCTGGACCTGGAGTCGTCTACTTGTGTACGCAGGAAGCTAAACTTGTTTGCTGACACCAGGACTTGATGCTTGCAAACCATCCATGGGTCCATGTCTGGCTCATTAGTGACAGAGGGCATCAGGAGCGTCTCTGACAGAGGCTCAGATGGATTGAGCATATGCATGGTAGTCTTCTTCCAGGACGTTAACCATCCATACATGAACTGGAACCTCTCCATCTCCAAGGTGAAACACTGTAAGGCTTGGAGAGAGAGCACCATTATATAATTGTCATTGGTGGCTTCCATCATGGCAGTAGTCAAGGAGAGGTAGTTGCTCGGCAGGTGGGGGTCATCTGCCATGCCAGACATACTCCTGATTACTACTGCATCGGGGTCGCCCTGAGTGATGTTATCAAGGTACCTATGACCAAGGCTTGTGGTGATTGTAGCCTTGAAAGGAGACATTGGGCCACCCTGCTTAGTCACTCCATCTACCACAATGGGCTCCGCAATGCCAAAGACAGTCCTGGGAAAGCAACGTGTGTTGGACTGAGCGGCCTGGTCCAGCTCACAGATGGAGTCTAGCAGGCCATAGGCTTTGCACGCATTGTAGAATACATGGGGTGACAGGTAGTCAAAACCTTTCATCTGATTGTGTTTTAGCAGGTAGAGGGTTTTCCTGTTGCGATGACTCCAGGTTTTGAGACCACTGAGGAAACTCATGAGGTCATGGGTCTGAACACTTGGCTGAGTGGCAACCTGAGTCTCTGGGATGAGGCCCATGTGAGCAGCATATGGTGACAACCTATAATTCAGCCATGTCATGGGCAAATTGGCAAGAAAGTTAGAGATGAAGAGACCTCTCCAGTTGGAGAGCTCGGTGTGTACTCCTCATTTATGAAAGTAAGTGAGGTGAGTGTCCTTCAGATCACCTGGAAACCTTGCGTTTAGGACCAAGTAGTTATGCAGGTCCACAACCAACTGCAGGGCTTGATCCAACAGATTTTTTACGCACCATTTTTCCCAACCATCCGATCCAGGGGATGGACGAGGATTTCCTCTCTGAAGCATTGCATGGAAGTCTCCCAACGTTGCAGCCACTGGCCACACAAAAGGATCATTTTCCACTTGGCACCTCACTTCAGCAACTGATGGAGTCATGAGCCATGGCTTTGGTTTGTCTGGGGGTGGCATTCAACTGTAGAGGTTGGTAAAATAGTCTCTCATCAACTGTGCCACTCTCCCTGGGTCGGTCTTGATCATTCCCAGAGATTGCGACAAGTTGAGGGCAATCAGCAGCAAGACAAAGGAAGACAAACTTCTCATGAGCTTCTTGGAGAAACTCCCTGCCAGTGTGCTCAAGATCTTCCATAGGTCACGGCGTTTTGCTCTGCCCCAGATCTCAGCCTTCTTAGCAGCGTACAGGTCGTGGTAAAGCGCCTTCCTGATACTCACTAAGTACTCAGTGAATGAGCATGCAGACTGAGGGACTAGGGAATTGAAAGTGAATTGCAACGACTCAAATGCTCTGAGCAATCCAAAAGAGAAGTTTCTGTCATGGCTCCTGGAGATAGAGATGGCACCGCCGACGTGCTTTATTCTTGCTACAATCCTGCGGATAGCCAGGGATGTAACCTTGCTCTCCTGATGGCGGTAGGGTTTTCCTTGGCCGAACAAGTCAACAGCTTCCTGTTCCAAAACAGGATGTAGGGCTCATCATTGGTTATCTCCTCAGCAAACTCTCAGAGTCAGCCTTGACCATCCAGTCCACTGCCTCTGAGAAGGCAGCAAACTTATGTTTGTCCAACTTTGAGGGAAATTTGATCCTTGGGAGAGGAACCGGGTGGAAGGACTCGGGGGTTCCGGGTGGCCTGGGCAATGCTGTGCTCTGGGTTCATCTTGTCCTCAGGACAAGCTTGGCAACCACCGCCCTGTAATCCGAACCTGGTATCCATGTCTGATCGGTGCTAATTTCAGAATCCACCAAGGAGCAATGGGAGGAAATCACTTGATCAATAATGTTCCCTCCGTCACTCAATTTCCAGGCTTGACTGGTCCAATTGGCCAGCCAATTGTGATCAGGGACCTCCTGCCACAGATCTATGGCATCGGTGCGAGAAAGGAAGTTAGTCAACAGCTGTCTGGCGAGTGCATTATCTGATGCATACACACTCCATAGACACCACCGTGGCATTCAAGTCACCAAAAAGTGACCATGACAACTGCGTCTGAAGTACGACGTCCATTAGACGCAGCCAGAAATCATGAGACAATTTGTCAAGCCCTGGGTCACAAGGCACATAGACTGCGTAGACACGATAGACAAAGGACAATGAGTCTGCGCAGGGGAGAACAATATCAGCTGCAGCTACTCTGCCCCTGAAGGAGGGGTGCGATATAGAAATGCAAGAAACAATCTGAATGTCCTTGCAAACGCCCAAGACCACGCCCCATTTGCCTCAATGAGAGGAACATGGCATGCCATTCTCCTCAAGAATCTTGTAGTTGTCTAGGGGGAGCTTAGAGCCTGTGCTTGACCTTGTCTTGGTTTCTGAGATTGCAAACACGTAAGGCACTAGCTTTGCAATCAAAGATCCCACCATCACCAGTTTGACAGGGCTGACAAATCCATTAGCATTGAGAGCAACTACTGATATCTGGGATTGGGGGGCTATAGGTGTAGCAATGGCGCAGGCGGTCAAGAAGGATAACAAGAAAAGGTACAAGATAAGGTGAGACAAGAAAGGTACACACAGTGGATGAGTCCTGACCACAGTGGTCCGACAGCTGGGAGCTGGCATGCTGGCATGGAAATCGTCCTTGAGACAAGCCAGGGATGAATAGGATGCAGTTAGTTCAATTGCTGGTGGGTGAGCCACATGGGCGCATGAGTGTGAGATAGGTGAGCAAGAAAATGATGATGTAAACAATTTGAAAGAAGAGAATGCAGGAAAGGATGGGGTAATGTATGTAACCAAACGTCGATGTCCATTGTTGAGACCTCCCCTCCATTTAGCCCAGCCAGTGCCGCCTGTGGCCCTAGGGGCCACGGTAGTGGTGCAAGCAGGTTCAACTTCACAGGTTGGCAGTCTGATGGGCCGAACGTCTGTATCAACATAACCTGAAGAGAGGGTAAGGCATGGAACAGAACGCACTAAGTCCCTCTCCAACCAGGCAGCAGCGCTGAGATCAGAGGGCTCTAAGCATGATTGCGGGTCCACACCCTCCATTGTTTTCCGCTTTTTTCTGTTTCCTTGAGGGATAGGCATTGACAGCAGGGATATGGTTTGGTTGGCATGGAACGAGATAATTCCCTGACCAGCTGCACTGGGTGTTGTGGGGTGACCAGCGTCTGAGTATCAGGAGCTGCTCCAACCACACTTGCAAAGTGCTCTGAAGTTCTGGATAACTCCGTCCTCTTGCCCGTGAGCTCATCAGTCAGGCTGTCCAGCATACTTTGAATCTCATCCCTCCTCTGCTGATCTGAGGTGAAGAGGAGCAAGACCCGCAGGCTGCCTATTTGGGACTCAAGCTCCACCACTCTAGACCAAACTTTCTCCTCTTGCCCTTGGATCAGTAGAGCCTGTTGGGTGGTGCACAGACACTGATCGAGGGTCATGACATAGTCAATGAGTTTGGTGTATGCCATGACCATTTTGTCCTGCTTGATCTGTACCAAGCAAACCTCATTTTTCAATTCCCAAATCTCAAGGGCCATTGATTTGATGGTACTGCTGATCTGATCGGCACCCTTGGATACTTGGTCTCCCAGCGTCTTGCGAGTAGGATTGTTGTTATAATCCCAAAGCTAATGAGGTGATGCAAGCGTGTCTGGGAAGGCCTTCCTGAAGGATTCCTCAGCCTGCAAGATCTTTAGGGTGCTTGCCCAAGTGGCCATGGAGAATATGAAGAGATCGGTGTTGAGGTCGGTGGTCCTGCAGCTGATCCACGACCCTGGGGCCATTTTCCTCGCCCAGGACTCAATCCTTGCTTCCATCTGCTCCCAATCCCTCATGCCCAAGACCACAAGTTTGAATGGTCGCTTGATTGGGATCTCCTTGAGTGGTTCCACATGGGCCAGGTGCTTGGACACCTTAGACAGAACCGCAAAGAATCCTAGCGCCATAAATCTGTCAGCATCTGAAGGTAGGAGAAACGTAACCTGGGATCCGCTGAACGAGGCAAAGATGGATGCCACTCAGTAACCCTGCTTCTCAAGGTGTTCCCTAATTACCAACAGATCAGCCGCTGGGATCTTGCTGCAGTCAGTGATCCCCGGATACAGATCCAACAGGCGACACAAGAGACGCTTATTGCTACGTCCTTTTCTGCTAGCGCTCCATCAAGACTGTCTCGAGAATATCTGTCCTAGGTTCCAAGCTCAGGTCCTCTCCATTGGCCTTGAGTTCAACATAACATGCTGAAGACACGTTCGAGGACCTGTCGCTAAATGGAGTGACCAAGAAAGAGAGCCGCTGGAAGTAGCCAAGGTGTGGGTTCTGTCCCAGATTATGCAGCAGATCCCTCACTAGGGTAGTCGGGGTCTCGGAGGGGATGTTGGAGACACATCCACGCACAATGAGGAGATTACCCTTTGGGATTTGGGCAAATGAGAAGGGGGATTTGCCGTCCAAGTTTGGGTTGGCTTCTGGAGTGACCAGACAAATGCCGGTTCTGGGGGTGCGAGGCGTGAAGGGGGGAATGTCAAATTGGGGAGCAGGGGTGGATGGGGTGTTGACACGTGGCAAGGGAGTGACAGGAGGAGAGGTAGTAGCAGGGGCATTAGCCATACTGCTGGGAAGGGAAGGGTGTGTGTGAGTAGTGGTAGATGAATGGGGAATGATAGGTGAGTAAGCGAGTGATTGGGGGTGCTAGCGCTAAACGTTAAATGTTAAACATGGGAAGGACAGTGGAGTTGTAATGCATGTAACAAAGTTGGAAACAATATTTGGGAAGAATATAGGTCTACGTAGTAAGTGTATTAGAGCTATGAGAGTGGTGTATGACAAGTCAGAACGGTTTTTGGGTTGGGGTGGGGTGGGGTGGTTGTTGTTGTTGTTGTTGTTGTTTCGCCACTACAGCCCTATGATCAGTCCCCAGAATCCACGTCTGGTCAGTACAGATCTCAAAGTCAGTCAAGGCAGGAGCAAAACTGATCACTCTATCAATGATGCTGCCTCCCTCATTCGAGTGCCAGGCCCGACTCGTCCAATCTGACATTCAATTGCGATTCGGTACTAGCTGCCAAAAATCAGCACCATTAGTATGCGACAGAAAGCCCATCAGGCATTCTCTGGCCACTATGTTGTCAGACGCGCGTTCCAACAACGATACCGTGGCATTCAAATCACCGAAGACCAACCACGAAGACCTAGTCTGGCGCACTACATCCATCAGATGTGGCCAAAAATCGCGGGAGAGATCATCAAGCATGGGATCACATGGCGCATAGACTCCAAACACACGATGTACAAAGGAAGGAAAGGGAGTCAGAGCAGGGTATAACCACATCAGCGGCTACTACATGGCCCCTGAAGACGGGGTGAGGGAGTTGCACTCGAGAGATAATCTGGATATCCTTTGTTCCATTCAGTGGGGTGGATATGGACTTTGGATTCAGTGAGGGGGAAAGGATATGGACTTTGGTTTCAGTGGGGGGGGGATTGCTTTTTCTTCTTTTTCATATTGTCGCACTCCCTTTCCTTGTTTTATGATCACTCTGCACCTCGTCTCCGAGTGGGGGTGTCAAAGGGTTCGGCGAGAGGTGCAATGTTAATGTCTACGTAGCAGCGTCGTCGTCTAGTCTTTTTGTCGCGTTCGTCTTCCATTGGTCAGCATTCCCGTTTCCACAGCTCCCTTTTTCGTCCTCCACGGTCAGCTTTCGAGTCCCTATCCTTGACACCAATCTCAAGGAAGTAAGATTGACATCATTTCCAACCAACTTATGGATAAGGACCTAGGTGGTCACGCAAGTACCGACGATATCAAAGAGGGTATGGATTTTTGGGTATGGATTTTTTTGTGTAGTGATATTTAGACAGATGGACAGATGGAAAGACTACGATATATCTTGTCAGACGCAAAAGGAATGTGATAATTCACTTAAAGACGGCCGTTCTCGAGAACCCTGACAATGACGTCGAGGTCAAGGGAGGACAAAACTTTGAACAAGGCTTCAGTGAGTCGAGGACGGGTGGCGGCAAAGACGCCAACGTTGAGGTCGACGAATACGGTTTGCAAGAGGTCAGCCATGACATCACTATAGTTAACCCATCAGATGCGGTCATTTTCTCCACGGAAGATTACTTACACGACGACACTGACTTGAGCGAGTGCAGCCTTGCGTGAGGCACTGACAACTACGTTTAGGAGGAGAGAGACAACATAGATGACGTTCTGTAGACAAATGAGATCTAGCCGGAGATATGAAATGTAGGAGCATACGACTACAACAGAAATGAGGAGGCTACCCGTTTCAGCGGGAGTCCAGGTCTTGCCTTTGTGAGTGAAGATGAATGTCGTCGATTGTCCAACTATGGCTTTGACGGAGGCAACAGCTGCCAGAAGAGTGACGTGGACTTCATCGAGGATAACTTTGAGGTCATCAAGGTTGACCTCCGCCTTGGCCTTGACAATGACATCTACGGAGATCAGGTCGCACTAGAATTAACAGGGTTATCGATAGCAGACAACGTACTGAGTTTGCCAGCTGTGGTTTCAAGTTTGGTCATGGCCTGGAGTAGGATAGCTGGGATGGACTGTGCCTCCTCACGCTTGACAACGTTGTGGTTCACGTTGAGCAACTCTACGTTCACTCCCGATACGTTGACTTGCTGTACAGGAGTGTCCAAAGCGTCTTGGATATCTACGAGCTTAACAGCTTGACTAGGTTGGCGACGGTCGACGTTAAGGGCGCTTCCGTGGATGTGGGAGACCTCGACGTTCGGGAGAAGATTGTTCGCCGCCTCCTGGAGTTTCACGAGTTGCGTGACCTGGCTGGTGCCGCTTGCGACGGGAACAGCGGAAGAAAGGGTCCCAAAGGCCGTAAGGGCGAGAGCGAAAATGGTACAGAAGCGAGGCATTTTACAAGACAGTAAAGGAATGTGGTTGGATAGCTGAGGTATTGAGCGACGCAGAGGAGTTTAATGGAGAGAGAATATGCAAAAAGATGGAGGCTTTTATAGGTAGACCAAGTGAGACGATCCTCGCGAGGACTTGGTAGATCCAAGAAAATTTAAGTGTCAGGTTAGTGACTAACCCTGATATTTCTCGAAAGGCGTTGATTAATTTGTTGACATGTCACCCTCAGCAAAAACCATGGATGAAATACATGATCCCGAGAGAGCGTCCCGATAGCAGAAGGATGATGGTACATGTTCGTAGCAGGAAGGAAAAAAATTCGGTCTGGGGCACAAGAGCTTGGACGATATTATAGCGATAAGATATTCGCTTTCTATTGACAGGTGGAACCTTGGATCGACACCAATGCTGTTTTTCTCGCTTCCGATAATTGGAACCAATGGAAGTGGCTATGAGCATGACAGAGTATTACTTTTTTTCCCTTAAAAAGCTGTTGACGTTTCGAGCCCTTTCGGCAAATGACCGACCCAGCAAAGTCCAGAGTTCAGTTACGCTTGCGTCAGAGCGAAAGCAGACTTATGAGGTGTCAAGGAACGTCAGTACGCCTCAGTCGTTGCATTTTCGAAGATGAATGGACCATAACATCACTGAAGTTCGGAACATTGTTCCGATCGCCCGATGTCGTGACTTGCACCTGACCATATGTTGTCGTGGCATGATCCGAGACCGTTCCGTTGGAGCTAGTAATGTTTCCAGTCCTGCAACCCCTTGTTTTTGAATCGCGAAAGAAAATCGCGAAAAATTCAGTCGCCTTTTTGATGAACTCACGAGGTTATCTGACAGTTCTGTGTCTACCTGTCGTGCATGCATTGTGACGTGGCCGCGTTGTGGATGTGGCTGCCGTGTCCACAAGGGCCACATCGTAATACTCATCGTGATCGATTATCAATGCCAAGTAGAGGATTTTCCAAGACATTGGATAAATAGACGCGGATACAACATTCTGGAACCCACCCAACTTGAATGGGAGAATCTTCCACTGCGCCTCAAAATGTCACAAGCCACAGTATTCTGTCTCGGCCAACACCTCCTCCCTCTCTCGTCGTTGAGGATGAGGATGAACCCCCTAGTAGTGGCTCCCTTAGTCGGACGTCTAAAGTGAAGTCGAAGCCCTCGGGTGATGTCCCATTAAGTCTTTTAACCAACAAAGTTGGTGAAGGAGATGCTGCGCACAGCGCAGGAACTTCTGTTGTTGAGGAGAAGACTGTCACAGCTGGCAACGCAGAGGGTGGAGCTGTACCTCGTACAGACCCTCTCAACAGGAGCACAGGCTTGCGATTAAGGACCCTATTCAAGCCCATGCAGCCTATCATCGGTCCGAAGCCGACGTACAAGTCCTCTGCGATTGCTGCCATCAAGTATACACCCCTCAATGTTTTCCTCTTGTTCATTCCCGTCTCATGGGCTCTACATTATACACACGAGAATGCTACCATCATTTTCGTCTTTTCGGCACTTGGCATCATCCCTCTTGCTGCTTTGCTGGGCCTTGGAACCGAACAGATAGCCATTAGGACTAGCCAGAGTGTCGGTGGTTTACTGAATGCGACCCTTGGCAATATTGTAGAGATGATCATCGCGGGAATCGCATTGAAACAGGTAAGATTGAAATATTGCTGGTCCTAGGTTAACCTTAGAAATCTGTAGTGTGAATTGGAAGTCGTTCAGAGTTCCCTTCTTGGTGGTTTGCTAAGCAACTTACTGCTCGTCCTGGGAATGGCATTTATCGGTAATAGCCTTTTCACCAATCACTCCTCGCACTTAACTTGATCCTTGTAGTCGGAGGGTTTCGTTTCCAACAGCAAGAGTTTCAGCCCATGGTAGCACAGCTCAATTCCTCATTAATGATAGTTTGCGTCACATCCCTCATTGTACCTGTCGCCTTTGTATGTTCACAGCTTTCTCGAACTTTCCACGCAATTGACTTGTCGTGTCTTTAAGCACGAGTACCTGGAAGATCGGCTTTCAGTGGGGAGGGAGGTACCAATCTTGCTCCAGCTTAGCCGAGGAAGCGCTGTAATCCTAATATCAATGTGAGCTTTCCCATTCTTGGCTCTCTATCTTCTGCAAATCTTACCGACGATTGTATCAAGCTACGTTGCATATGTACGTACACCCTCTCTTCGTCGAGCTTTGTGTTCATCATGCTACCTAGCTGTTCTTTCAATTCTATTCGCACAATCACCTTTTCCTCGACACTTGCCAAACTGGAACGTCGGTCTCTTCCTCAGTCCACTCGGTCTTCCGTCGTAAATCTTCCGATTCCCTACCAACGACGATGTCCTCTTGTCAGTCTGAAGGCGAGCATCTCAAACTCAACTTACCCGTGGCCCTCTTCATATTGGTTGCATCCACGGGCTTGGCGTATATTACTGCTGAGAGTCTTGTCGGCTCGCTTCAGGGCTTAGTCGCGGCACATCCTAATGTGTCCAAGGAGTGGATAACGCTTATAGTCATCCCCGTCATCAGCAACGCGGCTGAGCATACCACGGCTGTCGTCGTTGCGCGCAAAGGAAAGTTTGATTTAGCGATGACCGTCGCGGTGGGAAGCTGCATTCAGATTGCGCTCTTTGTCATACCTTTACTCGTCCTCATCGCGTGGATTATGAATAAGCCGCTTACTCTGCTGTTTGACCCTCTTGAGACAGTGGTATGTATATTGTTACGCCATTCAATTATACGTTCTTCATCTGCATCCGTTGACTATTTCGTTTTGACAGGTCTTGTTCTTTTCTGTATTGCTAGTCAAGTTCTCTGTTGAAGACGGTAAGTCTCATTGGATGAGCGGATATGTTTTGATTGGTACGTCTGCTATAACAGATGCCCAGCCCCCATCGCAATAACATCTGATTTAGCCGTTTATATCATCATTGCCTTGTCGTTTTGGAATTTCCCGGAGACGGAGAGAATGTTTCAGGGACAGCCCCTTCTCTGCACTTGATTGGTTGAACGCAATAATCACGAAGGGACGCGATTCAGACTGCACTCCGCTGATTTGATTTGTTTATTGTCTTGATGTATCTTATGTACATAAACGACTCCGGTGTTTTCTTTAGAACTCATGGGCTGCTCAAGATGTTGTAAAGTTGGCAATAGAAGGCGAGGTTGTGTCCTCAGCCCAGATCTCACAGGCGCCAGCAAATACGATAGATATCGACTGTGCTTGGGCAGCACTGGCAACGGCCTTGGGCCAGACGAGGTGTTTGGAAACAGATGAAAATTTTGCTACTTTATGACTTTCTGATAATGATACTGGTTGAGCGAATGCAGTCGCTACCTTGGTGGGTGGATAGAGAGAGCAGCTTGATAGTCACGTGTTCCACACGTCCGAAATACGTCTCTCATTCCTCCCGTACCTCCTTCCTAATAGACGCCATTTGCTTTTTTTCCCCTTTTTTTAGTGGTATTGCTATGGGTGATTGTATCCTGCTGGTATATCTAGGTGTGCCTGTTCGGAAACCAGAATCAGAATCAGAATACATATCTTGTGGCAGCAATTGTCCTAATTCAGAGTTTGATGTGAACCAATGAGCTGAGTCTTGCTTAGAGTGAACACGAAATAAAAATGAAAGGAAGTTGTATTAGTGGTTAGTCAGGAGGGCTCTCCGAGCCGGTCCTGAGTAGGGATGTTCCAGCCCGGCTTGGCTCAAAAGCCCCGGCTTTGGCCTGGCTTAAGAGGGCTCTGGCCCAACCAAACTCTGGGCCAAGCCTAAGCCCCGGATGGTGGCCTGGCTTTGGCAGCTCAGGCCATGGCTTTTAGTAGAATAAAATCAACATGTTTTTACTAGTCAGAATCAAGATCAACCTCTATGTCAAAAGCATCATTGTCATCTGAAAGCACTTCATCCCAACCCTCCTCATTTTCCAACCCTTTCCTACTATCTCTTCACTCTCAAGCTTCTCCAGCTCAATCTCATTGAGCAACATAGGTCCAGGTTCTTGAAAAAGAAGATCATGATGTACAGTGCATTTGTCGAGGATATTGTCCCTTAACTGCGTTATGTTGGATTAAAGTCATACGTGATTACTTTACATCATCATCTTCCAAAATGTTCTCTCAAGATCCAAAAGTCTTGGCTGCACAGCCTTATGACAACTTTTCAATATATTTCTTGTTTAACGTTGCCACAGTTTGTCTCAGCAGTACGTACCGCTTAAAAGTCTCTTTACGCTCTGGAGTCGGGTCATCTTCTGATCCCACAACTCCAGGTATGATGTCTTATACTTACATCAATTAGATATGATCTTCTGATCCCACAACTCCAGATTATTATTACAAACTCGTAAACTACTGCGAATATATAATATGTTGTGTCAGGTTATGGGCCCCGGCGTCATGAACAAAAATACTTCCAAAACTTTACAGTTTCCCAAGTTTAATGGCACCACATACATGGGCTGACAATATGAAAGCCGCATTACAATCAAAAGCCCTATGGGGTGTTGTGTCTGGACGTGAACCTTTCCCACCAAAACCCCCAACTGTATATCAGGACCTTATGACTACCAAAAGCCCTAAAGGAGACAAACCGTTGGTGTCAATTCCCAAGGAGGGCAAGGACTTGATGGAAGTCCTACAGTCTAAGGAATTTGCTATCTGGCAGTCCACTCATGATAAATATGAGCAATGGCTTAACAAAAACGATTTGGCTACCAGGATAATTCAAAATGCCATCGAATACACTCAACGCAAATCAATTGTTGATTTGGAAAGCTCCAAAGAGATTTGGGATCATATGTGGAAGAATCTCGTCGATCAACAAAGTGGAATCAATGTACATTACTACTATCAGCAATTGTACGCAAAGAAATGGGATGGAAACTTACCCTTGACCGATCATCTTGGGTTCTACATGAGCATCCACCACCGCTTCATTGAATCTGGACACAAAATCAACAACTTCACAATCCTTAATGCCATTCTTTTATTGCTACTCCGCTCACCCACTTGGGAAGTCGTTAAACAAGGCTTATTGTCCCATAGCGCATCCCTGACCCTCGAGAACATCACCACAGAATTATTATCAGTATATGACAGAATGTCGCTTGAGGACAATGCTGCGCAAAAACCGCTTGCCTATATATCCAAAAGGGAACCTAACTTGAGTGGGAGTAAACTCGAGCACAAGGACTCCAAGAAAAAGGGCAAATCTAAGCGCAAACCCAAACCAGATGGCATTTGCCACAATTGTGGTGAAAAGGGACACTGGCGACCAAAATGCCCCAAAACAAAGAAATTGAGAGAAATCGAGAATGCAAACATTTCTGTTACATTGGTCAAAAATAGCTTTTGTGAAGTGGATAAAGTGTTAATGGCAACGTACAACAACATGCCCTCCGGTTTACTGCTTGATAGTGCTGCCTCATGTCACATGATCTCTGATCAAGCCTACTTTCTGAATTATTGTGGCGTTGATGATTAACACATTACTGTTGGGGGCTCTAATTCATTATCCATTGCTGGTAAATGTAAGGGGACACTCTATCGTGGAAAGCCAGGCAGATGCATCAACCACTCAAGTCGACCACCAAGTGGGGCGAGTGTCAAGCAAGCACAGTGACAAGCAACTGGCAGGCAAGAAGGCAGGCTGTAAGGGCAAGGCTTGACGTATGCAGAACTCCTTCCACAGAGTCGGCAATGCAAAGGGCAGGCAAGAGTCAAGCAAGTGCAGAGGCGGGCAAGAGTCGGGCAAGAGGCAAGCAAGGCTAACAGAGGGTTGGACGATGCTAAATAAGCTTACAGTTGGTTCAGTGGATAGGCCAGAAGAACACTGCTATTATTCAGCCTGGGAATATTCTATCCCACAGGCTGCCTATATATACTACATCGGTGGCTGTGCTATTACTAATACTGTTTACTAATCGGGCCCCGGTATGTAAAGGAGTATGACTAACAATAATTGATGCTGAGTAAGGTCCAGGCATATGACTCATCAAGGCTGACTACTACAAGATAGAAGAGGAAAGGGTGGGCCAAGCGGCCAGTTGGATCTGCTAGGAATAGGTGTATTGTTGGACTAAGCTCGGAATAGGGTTGGATGTGGTCCAAAGACTGGTCCTCTGACACAGGCCACCGACAAGGGGTGGAGCAGAAGAGCAAGAGCAGAAGGCAAGGTTGTCACTGAGGAGCTCACAGTTATGCTAATGTGTAAACTAAGAAGCAATGCTATTGCTAGGACTGGGGATGTTCCATCCACCAGTCCTACTTATATACTACATCAGATACACTATGACTACGGTATATTGACTAATAGGGCTGGTATGTACTAAGCACTAATGAGTAAGCAACAGTCAGCATGAGTAAGCCAGCCAATGGCATAAAGGCCTGCCGACAAGTAGAGTGGATCCAAAGACCAGCTGACCTGCCAGGTATCGAGGCCAAGACAGGGATGGAGCAGGATAGGGCCGGAGCGGTCCAGATAGTGGCTAGATGTGGGTGCCAACGTCAACACAGACTAAGCAAGGCTAGGGTGAACGGTCCAAGGACCTGTCCCCTGACAGTAAAGAAATGGTAGCTTTCCAAACCTGTCTTCCTACTGGAACTAGCAATGCCTTATTGCATGACATGTTGCACATTCCCACCTTAGGGGCTAACTTTATAAGCCTGGGATCACTCCAGCAAGCTGGAGCTACTATTCACGGTCTGAACTTCAGTATAAGCTTATCTTGGAATAATCAAGAATTTCTACGAGCTAACCTTATTGGTGAAAATGGCACACTACCAAATTGACATCATGACCATGGGACTCTCCAATAATCATATGGCTTTCATTGTGAATGAGTCTACAATGCAACTATGGCACCGCCATTTGGCATACATTAGCTTCCGAACCATCAAAAACATGATGGATCAGCATCTTGTGACGGGTATTAATATAAAATTACCTCATGAATTTGATCGACCCTGCAGTGGTTTCACAGAAGGAAAGTTTGTTTGTCCTCCTCTCCCTGATTCCAGCAATACAAGCTATGACTGAAATGAATTACTTGTAATGGACCTGACTGGCCCAATGAGTGTGGAGACTTGGGATGGAAACCGGTATGTACTGGTGGTGGTGGAAGTTAGTCGACGTTATTCTGCGGCAACCCTCTTAAAGAGTAAAGAAGAGGTAACAGATGCAGTACGCAACATAGTCACACGATTCAAACAAGATGGTGGAAAATTTGTTAGAATGTTGAGGACAAACAATGGTACTGAATTTGTCAATGCTAAAATGGAGAAATTTTGTCAGCTGAATGGTATCAAACATCAAACTACAAATCCTTACTGTCCTCAACAAAATAGCATTGCAGAACGCACCATAGCCATACTTATAGAAATGGTCAGGAGCATGCTCTACGGAGCAAAGATGGACCTACAATATTGGGGCAAGGCCTTCATGTACGCTGTGTACATACGTTCCCTCACCCCTACCTCCGCCCTTCAAAAAGAAATTCCTTACACGGAGTGGAGCAGTTATGTTCCTGACATTTCATATCTTCAAATCTTTGGGTTGCTGGAGTGGGCTCACATTCCAAAAGAAGTACGTCATGGAAAGTTGGAATCTTGAGTGGTTCGTGTTGGAATGTTGGGGTGGTGGGCGGATGAAACGAAGGGATATAGGTTGGAAGACCTGGAGAATGGTAAACTTATTGCGTCTAGGGATGTCAAATTCTATGAAGACGACACTCCTAGTGAACTGGCTCACATCAATCCAGGACTGACTAGGTCTACAGCCAAAGAAATCATTTTATCGACACTGCAAATTATCCTGAGTTGGACATACCATGCAAAGTATCTATCCCCACCCCTTTGTCAGAATCTGAGGTTGAGGCACAGCTGGAGGAGGAAAGAGAGTCAGATGAAGAACGTGGTGAATATACTCCTGTTGAAGAACTGGTATATTCATCTGGAACTTCTCCGTCCTCTCTAACACCAAATTATCCAACTCCACCACTAGCTCCCCAAAAAACTAGTAAGTGGCAAGACTTACCAAAACAAGAACCATCCACACACACAAAACAAATCCCAATTATATATTGATAGGACAACGACAGTGACCAAACAAGTCATGTTGCATTTGTCACTGTGTCTGGTCCACAAGTGGAGGATGCTTTAAATCCAAAGGAAGCGACAGGCTGGAGACAAGCTATCAATGCCAAATATCAGCAACTTGTGGATAAAAAGGTCTTTGAGGAAGTGTATGAGTTACCTCCAGAGAAAAAGGCTATTGGTGATAAGCCTCTGGCTGATCTCAGCACACTAGCGCTATTTTTAGTAACTTATATTGCAGCTAGCAGGGATCAAACTCAGGCTACAGGACGCAACGCATGGAATTACGAGATTTAGCGACCACCTGACTTGGCAGTCATATGATGCTCTACTAGTCACATGGTGATCACAAGACTTGGCAACTACGAGACCTTAGCGACCACCTGATTTGGCAATCATCTGCCACTCACCTGACTTCAGCCTGGCCCCCTTTCAGGTCCCCAATCAGTGATAACCGATGCCAGGGCCTTGAGCAACTATCAAAACCCAGTGCTTCTCAAAGATCCAATGTCAGGTCACTTTAGCAACGCTTAGCAACAGGCCCCTTGATGGTTTCAGATATCAATGATGCTTATAGCTTATCCAACGCTTAGCAACCTACTTGAAACAAGCCCCCTTGATAGTTTCAGGCCTTAGCAACAGTCCCTGTGCATTTGGCCTCTTTCACTGCTAGGATGTTGAGTTAATGCTTGCTGACTTGACAGACGCCGTCGCTTAGCGACTTTCACGCTCCATTGTACTTGTCACTATTTTTCTTGATTAATTAATTAGCGACTTTTAGTTTAATTAACACGGCGACTTAGTGCCTATAAATATTGTACATAGTTTGTCTTAGCTGGGATCAAATCATACACCCCACAGTTCAGATCTCATTTCAGCACATTCTAAGTCCTCAGAGTCACTAAGTGATACAGTCTTGCCAACTTCACCTTGCCAACTTTGTTTACCAACTTTTGTCTTACGGTGCTATACAGGCACATCGTTGCCAATGTTTACATCGCTAGACTCCTTACCGACTTCTAGCACCCTAGCACTTTGCAGGCTTTTGGCTTAGATCGCTAAGCAACCAGCTTATTTCTCTAAGTTCAAATCTCACTAAAAAGACTAGGCTTCTGGGACCCTGCCCGGGACTCTCTCAACATTAGCGACCACCCGATGCTACTCATTAGTCAGGCACTAAGTTTACCATCTACTCAGATAGTGCTAAGCAACTTTTGGGCATCATCACCGGAAGCAAAGTTGTCTTGAAAGAAAAGCTTGATGAAAACAGTCATCATGCAAAATATAAGGCACATATAGTGGCTCAAGGATTTTCACAAGTCCCAGGCATTGATTATGAAGACACGTTCTCATTGGTAGCAAAATTCACCACCCTTTGAATCTTCTTGACTCTGGCAGTGACCCTGGACTTTGAGATCCATCAGATTGATGTGATTGGAGCTTATTTAAAAAAAAACCTTGAAGAGGAAATTTATATGAAAGCTCCCAATGGGATTGAGAAGATGAAATACTGGAGGCTTCTTAAAGCAATTTATGGATTGAAGCAAGCTGGACGTAAGTGGAAGGAGAAACTTCATGATGTCCTCATGAATCTAGGATTTCAACCTTCTCATGCCGACGACTGCTTGTATATCTTATGCATTGAAGAATCTATTGTGCTGATTGTTCTCATCTACGTTGACGACATGGCAATAGCAGGAAAGGATTTTTGTAGAATCATATTATTCAAAAGCAATATGGACAAGAACTTCAATATTACCGACTTGGGCAAAATTCACTACATGCTTGGCTTACAGATCAAATGAGATCGATCCAATCAGCTCATTTATTTGAACCAGTTGCTATATATCGATTCCATTCTCAAACGATTTGGAATGACTGGGTTTCCATATCCACACCTTTGCTGACCAACCATAATCTATTGCTCTTGCAATCCCCTAAGACTGATACCAAACGTGAAGCATACAAAAATTATGCAAATGGAATGAACTATCTTTTTCTGATAAGCTCTTTGCTCTATGCCACTCAGACACGTCCTGATATACAATTCTTGGTCAGTCTATTAGCTCAGTTCTCTAATAATCCTGGTATTCCACACCTCAGCAGATGCAAGGAGGTCCTTTGCTATCTGAAGAGAACTAAATCTTATTGCTTGAAACTGGGCGGTTTGATTGATGGTGAAGTTTGATTGGTAGGTTGGAGCAACGCAAACTGGGCTCAAGATAACTATAATTGTTGATTCATAAGCGGCTGGTGTTATGATATAAATGGAAGTGTCGTATCTTGGTCTTTGAGAAAACAACTCGTTACGGCTACCTCTACAGTGGAAGCTGAGTACATAGCTTCAGCAAATGCCACTAGGGAAGCCATATGGTTACAAAATCTACTTAATAAGCTGGACTTCCATCAAATTAAGGCTACCATTATATACACCAATAGTACGGGCAGCATCGCTCTCTCCAAAAACCCTGTCAATCATTCCCAAGCCAAACATATTGATATACGCTTCCATTTCATTTGCAAATATATCTCTTGTAGAAATATTGAGCTAAAGTTCATATCTTCTTGTAATATGATTGCCAATGCTTTAACCAAAGCTTTACCTTGAGAAACTTTCAAAAAACATTGTTCAAATCTAGGAGTCATCTGTCAGGGGACTCCTCATCTCTTTTCTTTTCTTGTCCTTTATTTCCTTTTCTTATTTTTCTTTTCCTTTCTTGTCTATCTTTTTACTTTTAGTATAGTTCTTTTTTACTTTCTTTTACTGGTTCTGTCCGCTCTAGCTTACCTAATAAGCTGCATGTGATCTGGCAACTACCGAGTCACATGCCATGTCCGAGTTTTTCACTATTTAGGTTAAGGTTAGCCACCTTGTTGATTTGTATAGTTGTTTTCCATGCTTCTGAAGCCTTAGAAGCATCAGTCCTGGCATAGAGGATCCTTAAACTTGTTTTCTTTGGATTTCCCTCTGCTAGGTGAGTAGTCATTGTAGTGTTACCTATGCATTTTCTAATATACTTTGGATTTTCCTCTGCCAGCTGTGTGACTGAGCCATAGTCTCCAGAGGTTGCCCTTACATTGTCCTGCCTGCATTAGGGACAAGTGGGAGTGTCAAGGATATTGTCCCTTAACTGCATTACGTTGGATTAAAGTTGTATGTGATTACTTTACATCATTATCTTCCAAAATGTTCTCTTGAGATCCAAAAGTCTTGGCTGCACAGCTTTATGACAACTTTTCAATATATTTCTTGTTTAATGTTGCTACAGTTTGTCTTAGCAGTACATACCGCTTAAAAGTCTCTTTATGCCCTGGAGTCGGGTCATCTTCTAATCCCACGACTCCAGGTATGATGTCTTATACTTACATCAATTAAATATAATCTTCTGATCCCACAACTCCAAATTATTATTACAAACTGCAAATATATAATATGTTGCGTCAACATTTCAAGCACTGTAAATGCTGCTCTAGGTGGCCACTAGGATCACAACAATCCTCACCAAACATTGCATCAAAGTGCTGTTTCATGTGAAGTTTCACCTTGTTCTGTGTCCATATTTTATCACACTTGGTTCTGAGTTTAACAAACAAAGGTAAATTTGTTGAGAGAGTAGCAAGCATTTTCACAAGCAACTGTATCAAAGAGACAGGGGGCATTTTGACACTGCCTGTGAGAGTAGGCTAAGGGATACTTAAGGTCAATAGGTAAATACTATGAATTCATCCATTCAGGAAAGTACACTGTCATGAGTGAGCATAGTCAGAACTTATGTCAAAGTTGAGTGCACACTGCAACCATGAACCATCCATCAAATATGTGTCAGCTATTTGATCTGTCTCCCTCAAAAGCCATGGCTGAGCTGCTGGCTTTAGCTTTCTTACATTATGGGCTAGGCCAAAGACCTCACCAGGCCAGGCACATTCCTAGTCCTGAGCCACACTTGACTAGTTTATTGTGTGACCTGGGAGTGGAGGGTAGGTAGAAAGTAGTAAGTCTACATCACTAGGTAGCTAGAAAGTAATAGTAAGATGATTTATTTTTAAAGTAAAGAGTAATGAATGAGCTGCTTATCTAGAGAGCAATAGTAAGGTGATTTGTTCTTCTGAAACAAACCACTGCTGCTCTCTAGGTAAGTCAGTCACTGAGGTCACATTACAAGGATGATAATCTGAGTTTTTAATTTGAGCATTGAACATGCATCAAATGTGCCTGATTACATACTTTATTCAAGAATTGTTATTTGTCCAGAGTCTGAAAAAGATCTAAAAAAGAACTTAAATGGCTAACAGACCACAACATTGTAGCTGCAGGCATATAGAGGATGAAAACCTCCACTTACACTTAATGACAGTTTTAACCAAAATTTCTATATGTATTGCAAGACTCCATGTAGTTTTCTGCAAAAAAAAACCCCTCTTACTGATGCCAAGGTGATGTTAAAGCCACTTCTTGGCAATCCTTGGCAATCTTTAAATCATAAGTTAAATTATAAATTAAATTGCTAAGTAAGATATAAATGAAATAAAAAATATAAATAAAAAAATCTGTGATGGCCACGTCCATTCCTCATCTGAGTACATGCCATGCCAGAATGGCAATGGCCTGCTTCTCCAAGTGACTAGACTTGCACATTGGTCTTGTAAAAACTTAGTTTTGACATGACCAATGAGCTGAGTCTTGCTTAGAGTAAACACAAAATAAGAATGAAAGGAAATTGTATTAGCGGTTAGTTAGGAGAGCTCTCTGAGCTGGTTCTGAGCTATACTCAACTAGTTTATCATGTAATCTGCAGTTATTTCCTATAAGAGGATGACTGTTGAGCTCAAGAACAATTGTGAAGGTTATAAAAGAGAAACATACAATTGTACACTTTGTCATCCACTGCATGCTTAGAAGACAGTGCACAGAGTCTTCAAGTCTGTCTCAAGTGCAAAACTAGACCCATGAAATATAGTCAAGAAAAACTCCCTTGATAAGTGTCAATGCTTGGGCACCAAAGGTATGGTAAGAGAAGTACCTTGTAGTATTGCCCTGTCATTATGAGAAGGACACTTGCAAGGTCAATAAAGGATGCTGTCAAAACATCTGCTAAGTGCAAGAGCATGAAGCAACAAGGGGTGTTTTCTGATGTAACATTGGAAAGAATCTGAAGACCATTGTTCAGCAGCTTGAATAATATGAGGCAGAAATCCAGCTTCAGCAAGAAATATTGCCTCACTAGCCTGTAGGGATTGACCTGCAATTTCTGTGGACCAGAGTTCACAATGGAGGGGGAACTTTTGCTGATTTGTAGATGAGGACTTTGTTGCTCTCAAAGTAAGCATCTGTTTTATGGGTCAGAAGGAAAAACAAATAGGAGTTGTTGTTGATTGAGACTGAAAGTGCTGTGATTATCTTTCTATGGTTTTGTAATGCAATGTCATCTGGAGAGACCATTTTGCCTAGCCTCAAGAGGCAATAGAAGCCAGTCAGTAGCATTGCCATGAATAATAGGTCATTGTGCTTTTTTGAATTGCTGTAATAATTTACCACTTGAATTAAGTCATCTCTTGAGAGAGCCTGCTTTTGCTTAGTAGATGATGAAAAACATTTTCTAGAGCTTGCAAGAGTCTTCTTTACTAGAGGTGAGTTTTGTTCCTATCTGATGTTTGAGAAGTAGACCTCACCTCAAGTTGATTGCAGATTCCAGATAGATGAGTTGAGATTGACTTTGGATTGATGTGATGTGGCATATAGGCAACATATAGAGACAGGATGTCTGCAGTTGGGTTGGTGTCAACATTGTGCATTTTGACAAAAGATAGGTAGGAATTGAGAGCAGATCTATAGGACTTGAAGGTACAGTTACAAATGCAATATTCTAACACTATTAAGTGTTCACAGACTAAATGCTCTTTGGTCTAGGCCTTGCAATATGGCTAGCAGGGTCTGATAGTTGGAGTTATCATTTTTGGGTTGCCCTCAGCAGATTTTGAGGGAGTAGAAATGAGTTAATTTTAAAGAAGAGAATAGTCTCATTGCTTTTTTGAACTTTCAGCATGAAAGTAAGTTGGTGCAAACATTGAGTTTTTCAGGGATGTGGAAAACTTTAAGCCAGTATTTTCCTGTAATAAAGACATTGACAGCCAATTTTAACATTGGATTGTATTTGAATTGTTGGTTTTGTCCCATTTTTGGTGCCAAAAAGTGGTTACAAAGCAGCATGCGCTGTGCAACAGCAGCCTCCATAGTGGTCAGTAAGTATGTAGTCGGTAGTGTAGGGATTGGTAAGTGAACTGGTGATGGTGGTGGTGTTGATATAGAGGTTCTAAATAACTGAGATAGTAGTGTAAGTGGTGAGCTTGATGACTCTTGGGCTAAGTCAACAAGTGGTATCCAATGTCCAGGAACAGTTGGTTCAAAGTCAAGTTGGCAAGGAAAGAAGTTGCTAATGTTGTTGATAGTGAGCTTGGCTGAGGCATTGGCAAGTTCTTGCACTAGAGTTCAACAAGGCAAAGCTCCAAGTAACTGTGACATAGAAGGCAAAAGGTGTAGAAGCTGAAGGCACCTGCAAACTGGCTGACTAGGCGGTGCTGGCACTGAAGAGGGGTTTTTAGCAGAATTCTGCCCTAAAGTACCTTTGTGGTGGGCTCTAATTTGATGATGCCTAAAAGTTGCTTAGCACTGATGTGCACATAAGTTACACTTTTGTTGCTCTGAGGCTATTTGACTTAATTTCTTATGCTCAGTACTTTTATAACTGTATTTTTAAGGTTTTATTTATTATGTGTGGAGTGGTGCTTCTATACAATGTATTTGAAGTCTTAGAAGTGCCCAATGTTGGCCTAGGAAATTCACTCCTTGGGGATTCTGAGTCTGTGCCTAAGTTCTCTTTTCCTTCTAATTATATAGTGTAAAACCTGCACACAAACCATCCAGCCATGCTTATTTGGTGCCTTGACCATGTGGTACTGTGTGGCTAATCCCTGTTCCATAGTTTTCCCCCTTCTTCAACTTCTACTCTCCAATTTCTTTTTACTCCTGCCTGAATCTTCTTCTCTTGGGGTTATGTCTTCTTTTGGCAGGTATGGCTATCTCTGGACTAATTATAATTTATTACCTCATTGATTAGCTACTCCTTTCTATTCTATGCCTTGTTGTAATTAAATTTATTATTGTTTTTCTTTTTTTTTTTCTATTACTCTTGCTGACTACCCTTCTTGGTGATATTCTCAAGAATGCTTGGCTATTACATAAGCCTTGAGCATTCATGACCTGTTCAATCATGATCTTGGCTTCTAGCTGATTTGGGTTCTAGCTGAGATCAATCAATTAGGTTTGTTTGATCCTTTTCCTTTCCTGTCTTTTTTGGCTTCTGCTCTTGTCTTGGTGCTGATTACTTTGGTCTGCTTTCTTGCTCTACACCTGCTGTATTGTCTCCTGCTGTATCATCTCCATCTCCTACTATATCAGCCCTATCCTGGTGGATGGTAAACCTAGCACCTCAAAGATGAGTAGCATCAGGCAGTTGTTAGTTATGAGAGTGTAAGGGGAACGCTTGATGTCTGCAGAACTCCTTCCACAGAGTCGGCAATGCAAGGGGCAAGCAAGAGTTGAGCAAGCACAGAGGCAGGCAGGAGTCAGGCAAGAAGCAAGCAAGGCTAACAAAGGGTCGGACAGTGCTAAATAAGCTTACAGTCAATTCAGTTGACAGGCCAGAAGAACACTGCTATTGTTCAGCCTGGGAATATTCTATCCCACAGCCTGCCTATATATACTACATTGGTGGCTGTGCTATTACTAATACTGTTTACTAATTGGGCCCCGGTATGTAAAGGAGTATGACTAACAATAATCAATGCTGAGTAAGGTCCGGGCATATGACTCATCAAGGCTGACTACTACAAGACGGAAGGGAAAAGGGTGGGCCGAGCGGCCGGTCAGATCTGCTAGGAATAGGCATATTGTTGGACTAAGCTCAAAATAGGGTTGGACATGGTCCGGAGACTGGTCCCCTGACAGAGAGAGTCTTGGGCAGGGTCCCAGAAGCCTAGTCTTTTTAGTAGAGTTGAAAAGTTGATGAATTTGCATAGCAATCTAAGCCATAAGCCTGCAAGGAGCTGGGATGCTGGAGTAGGAAACACCCTCAGCAATGTAAACATGGATGAGAGTGTACCCATATAGCACCATAAAGACGATAGTTGGAAAGAGCCAGTGAGCAAAATAAAGTCGGCAAGACTTATCTCTGAGTTACTCTGAAGACTCACACTAATTGAAATCTGGACTGTGGAGTGTAGGATTTGATGCTGGCTAAGACAAAATATGTACAGTATTTATAGGCACTAAATTGCCGTGTTAATTAAACTAAAGTTGCTAATGATTGAATCAATAAAATTTATGACATATGAAATAGAAAGAAAAAGTTGCTAAGCAATGGTATTTGTTGAGTCAGCAGCTGCAAACTCCACAACTCTGCAACCTAAAGTAGCCTAATGCACAATGACTGTTGCTAAGGTCTGAAACCATTAAAGGGCTTGTCTTGGGTAAGTTGCTAAGCATTGGATGGATAATAGGCGTTACTAAGCTGTATTCCTTGGACCCAGGAAAGCATTGGCAACAGAATAAGTGTTGCTAAAGTGCCAAGTGTCGCTAATAATCATCATTTGATAGGTGGTCAGCTATCTTTGATTGGGAAACTGATAGAGAACTGGGCTGGAGTTAAGTGGTTGGTATGTGATTGCTAAGTTGTCAGGTGCTTGCTAAGTCAGGTGAGCCATCAGATGATCGATAAATCCTGTGATTGCTAAGGTTCTGTGAGTTGCCTTGTAATAGATAAGTCAAGTGAATGCTAAAGTCCTGTGAGTTGCTTTGTGACAAATAAGTCAAGTGATTGCTAAGGTCCCATGCTTTTTAAGGCCTCATGGTTGCCAAGTCCCATGGTCACCAAGTCTCGTCCTTGTGCATGTTGTGTCCTGAAGCCTGTGTTCAATTCTTGCTTGTTGCAAAATAAAAGTCACCAAATATAGTGCCGGTGCGCTGAGCTCAGTCAGAGGCTTATTATTAGCAGTGTCACGACCCATCCCCGGGCCTGAGCCCCGGGCCTGGGACCACACCACACACCCCGGCAAACACCTCTTGCACAACCTCAACTCAGGACAAACTCCACGAACACCCAACATGGCCATCACGTCATACCCCGGTCGACCCTGACGTTCCCTCTGAACACCCTACCAACAAACCCCAGCATCCCCGGACATCACCGACGACCCCTGGAGATTCCCGGCGCGACAGCACAGCAACCCACACAACATCCGATGCATCAGGCATCATCAGGCATCATTCAATGCATCATGCATGGCCTGCACCATCCGACGCTTCATGCCACGCATCATGCCGCGCATCATGCATTGCCTCGCGCATCAACCCATGCATCATGCTTCGTTCTGCATCAACTCCCGCATCATGCCTCATTGCGTTCTCTCATCATGCCACGTCCTCCCTTGCGCGGTGCCACTTCCATCTGACACCTGCAGTTTCTCTTTGTCTTCTTATATGCTCCGGGACACCACCAGAGCCCCAGAGCAGCCCCCAGACCTGGGGCCGGGACCCTGGACCTGCCTCGTTATGTAGTCAGTATATAAGCCCCACCGTAGCACTAAGTACGGTAGTCTTGATATTGCCTAACTTGTTTGTTTTACTTCAGTCTCGTATCTCTGGTTTCCAGCCTCGATCTCATTCATCTCGGCTCACCCTGTACTCATCTCTACTCTCTTGTCTCTACTCTCTCGTCTCGTACTCGTTCTTGTCTCTATTTACTCTCTCAATTCCATCTCTTTTACTCCTCCATCTCTCTCTCTTGTTCTCCATCTCTGCCTCGAGTCTCTTCTTCCCTTCCTCTCTTGTATCTCCAGTCTCTTATCTTATTTGGTCCGCATTCCCCGCTCCACCAGAGTTCGGCTCTGCACCTGTCAAACTCTAAACTGTCTATTCACCTATCAGTCCCTTGATTTTTTCAGATAGTCCGCCGCCAGTGCGCCATCCTTCGCGCCGTCTAACCGGGCCTTCCTCCAATAGAACCTTTTTGTCCAGCGCCCGCCCCTTGGTCGCGCCAACTCCGGGACACTTCGTCCAGTCTCCCTACATTCCCGGCACACGTCCCCTCGTCCCGGCGCCTTCCTCCGGTCCTCTCTAGTTCCCAACGCATCTGTAGCTGTCCGAGTCTGCTTGGTAAGGCCTTGCCCAGAATTGCTGAGACCCTGGGTCAGCGGAACCTGACAAGCAGGTGAAGATGGACTGCCAACCAAAAAGCCCAAGATGAGGTTGTAGCTGCTTGCCTTGAGAACTGAGTGGGAGAATTCCTGATGCTATCAGCATCTTGATTTATCAAGACAAAACAGTCAAGCATCAAAACTTGTTCTTTGGGGCAGGCCTAGCACCCCATTTCTATTGGTTGTCAATGACCAATATGGTTTTTGTTGAGCTGGACACCCACACAGCCCTAGTCTCTGAGGCCAAAAAGAAAGGCAACTCTGTAAGAGCAACCTCCAGAAGTTGCAGCTAAGTCACACAACTGGCAGATGTCAGGAGACCAGTCTCCGGACCATGTCCAACCCTATTCCAAGCTTAGTCCAACAATATGCCTATTCCTAGCAGATCCAACCAGCCGCTTGGCTCACCCTTTCCTCTTTCATCTTGTAGTAGTCAGCTTTGATGAGTCATATGCCCAGACCTTACTCAGCATTGATTATTGTTAGTCATACTCCTTTATATACCAGGGCCCAATTAGTAAACAGTATTAGTAATAGCACAGCCACTGATGTAGTATATATAGGCAGCCTGTGGGATAGAATATCCTCAGGCTGAACAATAGCAGTGTTCTTCTGGCCTATCCACTGAACCAACTGTAAGCTTATCTAGCACTGTCCAACCCTCTGTTAGCCTTGCTTGCTTCTTGCCCAACTCCTGCCTGCCTCTGTGCTTGCTCGACTCTTGCTTGCCCCTTGCATCGCCAACTCTGTGGAAGGAGTTCCACAGGCATCAAGTGTTCCCTTTACAGCAGAGAGAAATCCAAAGTTTATTAGAAATAGTACAGTACAACAGAAAATACAACTAATCACCTGGCAGAGGGAAATTCAAAGAGAACAAGTCTAAGAATTCCTCTGCTACAGCGCAGCGCATCAGCACGGGTAGCAGAGGTGTGGGAACAACTATACAGTACTTTCCAAAAGGCATGGGAGCGTCCTGGAGATCTTTAGAAATCCTTGGAGAACTCCAGGGTTCCAAAAAATGAAGTTCTAAAAATGGAAGTCCCCTGACAAACTCTGCCCAGATCCCTCAAACCAAAGTGTATCAAGTGGCACCCAGGAAATTCCTCTGCAACTCATGGGAGCTGCATAGGCTCCATGCACTGGTAAACAACCAGTTTACACCCCTGCAGGAGTGCCAAACAGGATATCTCCTGATCAATGAGTCTAAGCAGGTGGCACTTAACTGCCACCCTACTGCCCAGAACAAGACTATGTCCCTCCTGCTGGAGGATGCTTGCTATCAGATGATTACAGTGCTCTTTGCCAACGATGAAGAGTGGGAGGCTGTCCTGCAATTAATTGTTCTATCATGGCTCTATTGTCACAAAGATATGGGTAGAATTGCCTTTGTGAGCATGAACACCCCTGACCCAAAGCTGCTATTTGCTTTGGACTATTTGGGCTCTTACACCCTATTGTACAGATATCCTGGGATGCCCAACATTTGGACTAGCCTGGTAGTCAACCATGCCATGCACATCCACTAGCATGGGTTCTCTGCTCTAGCCAACCATTGAAGAAAATTGTCAGGGGACTCCTCATTTCTCCCTTCTTTCACTCCTTATTCCTTCATTCTTCCTCTATTTATTTCCTTATTTCTGCTGTCACTCTTTTACTTTACTGTTTCTATTCTTTCAACACTATCTATTAATACTATTGTCAGCCCTTGAGGTGCTCTGGTGCTTTAGTTATCATTCAAACAAGTGTAGCCAATGCTTCCAGAGGCTTAGTCATCTCAAGGCTAGCCTCCAAATTACTAAGCAAGTCACATGAGACATGTGCATGACCTCTGGCAATGGCAATTTCTGAGTTTTTGATTATTTTCAGAGATTTTCCTTTTTTAGATTATAAATTTTATTTGTGGCTTTTGTCATGCTATACAGTTACTTCCCATGCTTCTGGAGCCTTGGAAGCGTCACTCCTG
>QLOM01001305.1:0-19659 GCA_003313785.1 Termitomyces sp. MG148 | reverse complement strand
GCATTGGTGGCAGGATCCTTGTGTGGCGTACCGCCGTGCAACTAGAACCGAACGGTCAATAAACAACGAGAAAAAGACCCAGTAAAAACCAACTCACCTGTATTGTTTCGAACTTGAGTTTTCTATTGCTTAGGGGGAACAGGTTACCCATTTGCTCCGGTACGACGTTGCGCTCCATCGTTAGATAGGATTAGCCAAATTGGTAGTAACAGATGAGCCTCGGAGTCTTATATAACGGATGAATCGCGGCACGAGAAGCAGGCGACAGGTTGATTGTACTCATATCGGAGGAGCATCAATGAGCATGGAGCAATCTCGAGAAGAGTAAAGGAGGCAGTTACTCTCTTCGACAACTACTCAACGTCTTCGTCGGCTCACCTATATCATCAGCCAATCAAGGAGCCCATAAATCCCTGGGATAACAATGCTAAGTCAAAGAAAAGAAAGATGAAAAGTCGACAACATATGTGTAGCAAGTGTTTCAAGTCATAAAAGTGGAGAGTAATTATTAGCATAGCATGGAACCATCCAATATCCCCCCCTTCTTCAAAGATATATGCAGGATTTATATAACTTGGCTTGACCCGAAAATATCACATGGTCTTTTCGACTGGCTAACATCTTTGCAGACAAGGAGGGACTCGATTAGAGGAACCAAGGGTAAAAATCATCATTTAACTTTTTTCATTTATTTTTTTCACATTATATGGACCGTTCAATTATGTAGTCAACAAGTATGGGCCACAAAAAAGCAGCAATTTAGTGACTATACACATCACCAAGACTGCAATACATATGTTGCCTCTTCACATATGTATGGCCATGTAGGTTAGGCTAGATTAAAATAGACATCAAGGTGAGGTAAGTGAGGGTTTTGGTCCTCTATATGTGTTGTTGTGTATTTAAGACTATTTTTGGGTTTTCTTTGGATTCATGTCTGTTGGTATGTTATATATATTGCACACTGTCAACTACAACATCACTATCTCACTGTCTTCCTCTCATTGTCTCTCCCTTCCTTTATCTCACATATTGACCCTTACTTGCCACCCAGCCATACTCCCTCCATTCACTGAATGCAAGTAATAATGATCTTTTACAAAACAATGTGAAAATAGAATAAAAATAATCCAATTGATTTTAAAAATGTTTTTGTCAAAAACACACAAAAAAATATTGTTGCCAAACCCAATGAGCTGTTACTTCTGAATGCAAGTATGATAAGGTGTCACGGAGAGAGTTTTTTTTTAGACAGTCTCCAAGTGCATGACTATGCCCGATTTTATTGTGGCTGTGGATAATGGAAGTTCAGTTATAATGTTTTTTCCATGGTTTTCACAAAAACACTCAAATAAAATTTTAGAATAAATTGGATTATTTTTACTGTATTTTTACATTATTTTGCAAAAGAACATTGTTCCTTGCATCCAGTGACTGTCATACCAATCTTACTCTTCAGCTACAAAGTCCACTACACAAAGAAAAGAGAGGTAAGATTGATGGTTCTGGAAAAACTTGCCAATTTTAATGCAATACAGATTAGAGAATAAATTTAAAACAACATTTAGGTATTTTATTTTGGATTTTATTTTTTATTTTTGGTAAACTATACAATTTCTAAGAAATTCTAGAAATAAAGATTCAATCCAAATCAGTTTTCTAGACCACATTTGTCAGGTTCTGCTGACTTGGAGGCTATTTTTCAAGCAAAGCCTTACTCTTGGAACTGGTATAACTATGTACACAATATTCTACATGTTCCAGGGGATGTTTGGACCAATCATGGGGTTCTGAGTGTGGCAGATGAGGTCCAGATGCAGGGACAAAGTCCAGGAGGGTGGGATAAAGTCCAGAGTCAAACAAAAGATTCCAGGACCAAAGAAGCTAATCTAGAGTACAGAGTTTACAGTGAGGTGTAACCTGGGCAATTACTGGAGACTAGGAATAGGTTTGGGGCTGATACAAGGCTGGAAACTAGGGAATACTTAGAAAGAAACAGATACAAGTAAATGGAGGTGAGTGTCAAAGTAATGAAGGCAAAGAGGAAGTATCTGGAGAAGTCCAGGGGGTGAAACAAAGCAAGCAAAGATGAAACAAGTTTTAGATACATGGACAATAGACAATCAAAACTAATAAATTTAAATAGAGAAGAATGCACAAATCAGAGAACAGAGCAACAAACATAATATACAATTTGATAACACAGTTTATGGGAGTTGTTGCAAATATTAAGACTACTGGACCTAACAACTGACTACTCTTTTAGTACGCGGCCAGGGAGTATGGTCTGAAATGAGTGAGATCAGTCTTGGAGGACTGTATAGTGCTCTAGAGCTAGCATAAACATGATATCCAGGACTGTATCAAAGTTTTGAGAATCTATTGGGTGTGATGTCAGTTCAGACTGATGGACATCAAGACTGCAAGCCTTTTCTAGATGTGTCCAAACTAGAAGTCATCAACTTTCCTGCAAATGTTCCTATTCAAGCTGGCAAAGCTCAAATGTTGTTTATAAAGTCCATTGTTTGAAATATAGGTACAGAGAAGTCTCAGAGCATACATTTGCTGAGGCAAAATAAGCTGCAAAAAGTATTCTCAATGCATGCTAAATATTGTAAGAGCAACCTCCAGAAGTTGCAGCTAAGTCACACAACTGGCAGAGGAAAATCCAAAGTTTATTAGACAGTACATACAACGAGAAGGATAACTAATCACCTTGCAGAGAAAAATCCAAAGAGAACATGTCTAAGGATCCCTCTGCCACTGCACAATGCATCAGCGTGAGTAGCAAAGGCATAGGAATGACTATGCAGTACTTTTCAGAGGGCACAAGAGCATCCTGGAGATCTCCAGAGATCCCTAGAGAACTCCAGGGTTCCAAAAAAGAAAGTTCCAAAAACAAAAGTCCTCTGACATCACCCCTCTAGGGTGCAGCATCTTGATGCACTGGGTAAAACAGATTGTAGACAGCATAGTCCATTAAGGAGATGAAGTAGAGGTCATGGATAACTCGAGGCACCCCAAAGTGGTTGCGGTGAAAGTCTCTAACAAGGGTGAGTGCATAAATGTTTTTGACAAGCTCTCAGAACAATACTGTAGCCCTTCTACTTGATCTTGTACTGTAGTTTACGTTGGAATAGGCAACTGTCCAGGATTTTTTCTACCTTGTACTCTACTCTGTTGCCAGCAAGAACCGGAGGTGGTGGGGAGGGAGCTTGTTGACCAGGAATGGGATTGTCCAGGGCAAGCAAGAGCTTGACTATGTTGAAGACCAAGTGCAGTCCACACATGCTGATGGGCAATCGGAGTTGGTAAGCAAGGAGTCCTACCTGACGTTTGACCACATACAGTCTCAGTTGCTGATGCAAGAGCTTCTGCAAAGGCCAAGTAGTTGCAATGTTGGAGGAATTTAAGTAAACACAATTTCCAGGCTTGTAGTGGAGAGCTGGAGTCCATCCTCAATTATAGTACTAGGCTATGTTGTCCTTTGCTTTGGTCAATGCAGCCTTTGCCTCCTTCTATGCCTTCTGCATGCGGTTGACAAAGTCATTGACCAACTCATTCTCTGATTGGTGTATGCATGGTTTGAAGCACATCTGGGGGTGTCTGCCAGCATTGAGGAAGAATAAAAAAACCTATGTGGATGCATGGACATGGTTGTTGTACTGAAGTTCTGCCTTAGAGAGAAACTTGTCCCAATTGTCCTGCTGCTTGTTGCAGAATAGCCAGAGGTACTGTTCTAGCACTGTAATGAGCATGGTGCATTAGCATTTGTACATAGAAATATTTTATTTACTTTATTTTACTTTTTATGTTACATTTTGTTGACTGCTTAGTGATTAGCTAAGCAGTCTTGTTCTTATCTTCATACATATAATCAATACCATTATTTGAGCTGATTCTATTGTCCAAAATAAAACTCCAAGGCTTGTAACTCTGTTACAAGCACCTGGTTAAAGTACTTGGTTTGCTCGTTGGACTATGGGTAGTAGGCAGTAGATATGTAGAGCTTAACGTGCAGGAAGTGGTAGAGTTCTCAGGTGAAATCCACCATGAACTGCAGGCCCCAGTCAGTGTAAGGGCGACTTCTGGAGGCTATGGCTCAGTCACACAGCTGGCAGAGGGAAATCCAAAGTATATATAGGTAATACAACAATAACTACTCACCTGGCAGAGGGAAATCCAAAGAGAACAAGTCTAGGGACTCCCTATGCCAGGAGTGACGCTTCCAAGGCTCCAGAAGCGTGGGAAGTAACTGTATAGCATGACAAAAGCCACAATAAAATTTATAATCTGAAAAAGGAAAATCTCTGAAAATAATCAAAAACTCGGAAATTGCCATTGCCAGAGGTCATGCACATGTCTCATGTGACTTGCTTAGTAATTTGGAGGCTAGCCTTGAGATGACTAAGCCTCTGGATGCTTACTAAGCCTCTGGAAGCGTTGGCTACACTTGTTTGAATGATAACTAAAGAACCAGAGCACCTCAAGAGCTAAGAATAGTACCAATAGATAGTGTTGAAAGAATAAAAGCAGTAAAGTAAGAGAGTGACAGCAGAAATAGGGAAATAAATAGAGGAAGAATGAAAGAATAAGGAGTGGAAGAAGGGAGAAATGAGGAGTCTCCTGACAGTCAGAGATGTAAGCGTTGAAGAGGCTATGGAGTTTTCAGACATTTTTTCTGGTATAGATTGGCAGCGCCCATGTGAAGGCGACCTCTGGAGGCTATGGCTCAGTGTTTTCCACTGACCAGAGTGTTTAGCAACGCATGAATTGTGGTGCTGTTTGACAATATGCCTCCAAAGCTCTGGGTTGTTTGGCATGTAGATGTGTCCTTGGAAGGTGAAGAGCTGGTCCTATAGGCCCTACTTGTCAGTGTGTATGGATTTTGCACCAGAGGAGCATCCCAAGTACAGCACCAATGTGGCCTTTGCAACCAAGTCCTCCTGAATTCTCTTCCAATTACCTTGGCAAATGTTCTAGAGTATGTTGACCTTGTCTTTCTGAACCACCACTCCTTCAAGCATGCAAATAGCAAATAGCTCCGAATGCACAAGGGTGATATTGTCATTGTCCCCTGCACTGGAGCCATGGTTGGCGTGCTGAGAGAGGGCATCAGGCTTCCCCATGCTTTGATTGGGCTTGTAGTACAGTGTAAAGTTGAAGTTGGCAAGGTACAGGGACCATCAGGCTTGTCAATAGTTCTTTTTGGCCATCTGGAAGTATTTCAGGTTTTTGTGGTCCATCCAAACTTTGAACTTGTGCTGGGCCTCTTTCAGAAAGTATCAGGGGACTCCTCATTTCTCCCTTCTTTCACTCCTTATTCCTTCATTCTTTCTCTATTTATTTCCCTATTTCTGCTGTCACTCTCTTACTTTACTGATTCTATTCTTTCAACACTATCTATTGGTACTATTCTCAGCCCTTGAGGTGCTCTGGTTCTTTAGTTATCATTCAAACAAGTGTAGCCAACGCTTCCAGAGGCTTAGTAAGCATCTAGAGGCTTAGTCATCTCAAGGCTAGCCTCCAAATTACTAAGCAAGTCACATGAAACATGTGCATGACCTCTGGCAATGGCAATTTCTGAGTTTTTGATTATTTTCAGAGATTTTCCTTTTTCAGATTATAAATTTTATTGTGGCTTTTGTCATGCTATACAGTTACTTCCTATGCTTCTGGAGCCTTGGAAGTGTCACTCCTGGCATAGGAAATCCCTAAACTTGTTCTCTTTGGATTTCCCTTTGCCAGGTGAGTAGTTATGGTTGTATTACCTGTATATACTTTGGATTTCCCTCTGCCAGCTGTGTGACTGAGCCATAGCCTCCAGAGGTCACCCTTACTGGAAGTGGCGCCACTCCTCCAGCAACTGAATGATTGCAAGCATCTCCTTGTTGTGAATCTTGTAGTTCCACTCCATGGCATTGAGGCTCTTAGAGTAGAAGGCAACAGGGTGCCACTTACTATCTTCTGGAGACTGCTGAGAGAGAACTGCATCAGTAGTAAAGTTGGACAAGTTGCATGATCTGGCAGTTGTTAGGAAACAGGTCCTTAGACCATCCACCCTAGCCTTGCTTAGTCTGTGTTGACATTGGCACCCACATCTAGCCACCATCTGGACCGCTCCGGCTCTATCCTGCTCCATCCCTGTTTTGGCATCGACACCTGGCAGGTCAGCTGGTCTTTGGACCCACTCTACTTGCTGGCAGGCCTTTATGCCATTGGCTGGCTTACTCATGCTGACTGTTGCTTACTCATTAGTGCTTAGTACATACTGGCCCTATTAGTCAATACACCATAGTCATAGTGTATCTGATGTAGTATATAAGTAGGACTGATGGATGGAACATCCCCAGTCCTAGCAATAGCATTGCTTCTGGGTCTACACATTAGCATTACTGTGAGCTCCTCAGTGACAACCTTGCTTTCTGCTCTTGCCCTCCTGCTCCACTCCTTGTTGGTGGCCTGCCTTTTTGCCTGCCAATTGCTTGTCACTATGCTCACTTGACACTCGCTCCACTTGGTGGTTAGCTTGAGTGGTTGATGCATCTGCCTGGCTTTCCACAATAGAGCATTCCTTTACAGCAGTGTTCCTCTAATATCTTGATGTAAATGAGGATGTCATCAAAATACATGCAAACCAAGCCATCAGCTATGAAGTCTCAAAATATGTTGTTCATTATAGTCTGAAAGGTGGCAGGGCTGTTGGTGAGTCCACAAAACATTACTAGAGGTTCAAACAGCCTGCAATTGGTTCGGAACACTGCCTTCCACTTGTTTTCCTCCTGAATGTGCACATTGTTGTAGCCTCAGTGGACATCCAACTTAGTGAAGTAGCATATACCCCAGAAGTTGTTGATCAGTTCCAAGATGAGGGAGAGCAAGTAGCAATTCTTGACAGTCATTGCATTGAGCATACAATAATTCTGGACCAGCCAGAGGGAGCCATTCTTCTTCTTGATGAAAAACACCGGTGAGGCCATTGGGGACTTCAAGGAGCGGATTTGTCCAGACTCCAGATTCTCCTGGAGGTACACATTGAGTTCATTCTGCTCTTTGAGTGTGAGTGAGTAAACCTTGCAGTTGGCTGGCTTTAAATCCAGCAGGATTTTGATGGTATGATTCTGTAGACAATTGTAAGTACAAGTCTACAGAGAAAAGTAAGTACATAGTAAATAGTAAATAGCATAGTATGCGTACTCTTCAGTGAATCATAACAAACATGCAAATGACTGAGAGGTGCAATTGTGTACATAATGTTTTATGAGAAGAAAATAAAGTTTCAATAAAGAATGGTAAATAAAAGTGTTGTGCCGTGGTGGTGCAATATAACAGATAAAATGTAAGTAAAAGTAGAACAAAATAAAATAAATAATATCACATAGTGCTGAACAAAACGTCACACTCCAACACTTCTCCTGATGTCTTGGTTGCGCTAATTTCCAGGGCCCATAACCTGTAGACAATTGTAAGTACAAGTCCCTCAATAAATCACAACAAACATGCAAACAACTTGTATTATTTGTAGACAATTGTAAGTACAAGTCTACAGAAAAAAGTAAGTACATAATAAACAGTAAATAGCATAGTATGTGTACTCCTCAGTGAATCATGACAAATATGCAAACAACTGAGGGGTGCAATTGTGTATGTAATGTTTTATGGGAAGAAAATAAAGTTTCAATAAAGAATGGTAAATAAAAGTGTTGCACCATGGTGGTGCAACATAACAGATAAAATGTAAGTAAAAGTAGAACAAGATAAAATAAACAATACCATGTAGCGCTGATCAAAACGTCACACTCCAACAGGTTCCACTGCTTGTGTTCTGAGAGGGAGTCAAACAAGGCCTTAGAGAAGACGTCCTCAAAGTCATACAGGTGGTTGGAAACCGCATTCCAGAAGGCCCTTGGAGAGGCATTTGCTACAAAGGTCTGAGCCAGCCACTGGGAGGTAGTTTGGCTGGCCTGGATCTCCTCCTTGACTAGCAGAAGTTGTAGCATGGTGATATAGATGCAGTCTCCTACCTCAATGGCTTTGTCCAGAAGCTCCAGGTCTGGCATGAGTAGGAATTCTCCCTTGCATCTCTCTTCCTAGCCAGAGTCCCCTTTGCTGTGTCTGTTGTCCTTGTAGAAGGCCTTTCTATGTGAAAATGCCAGAAGTGGAGGGTCCAGCAGGTCAAAATCCATAAACAGAAGATATTCCCCTCAATATACTTGGATAGCTGCATTGTGGTACACTGCTCCTTCTTTACTTTGTCCATGCAGGTGGCACAATGTTGGGGGCACTGACTTATGCTGATTTTTTCCAAGGCCCAGTCAATTTCTGGGTTGTGCTCTTGGAGCCAGGAAAACCCCAGGATCATCTCCTGTTTGCCAATGCTTGTGACCACAAAGGTAGTGCACTCTGCATGGGACTTGTAGCACAGAACAAGGTCCACCATGGACTTGATGGATTCTGCTTTGTTACAAGTGCTGTCAATGTTGTATACCAGGATGGGGAACAAGAGAAGCTGAGTAGTAGGTGCTACTCCACATAGCTAACATCCACAAAGAGTCTTGTTGCTTCAGAGTCCAGAAGAGCAACTACATTTCAGGTCTGCTGCGTATTAGTGGTTTTGATTTCCATGTTCATCTAGAGCAAGTTTGGCAACAAAGTAGACACTATGATGTAGTGGCAGAGGGGACAGCACTCTCAAGCAGGAGTGAATGCCTGGAAAAGAGTCAAGGAGAGCTCAGGAGAGTTGTTGAGTACATCAGGAGTGGTGCTTATGGTTGGGGGGTACTGAGTTGTCAATAGAAGTTGTATTGATTTCTTCTATTGACAGACATCCAAATCGGTTAACACTAGGCAACAGAGGTGTATTTTTTACCTGTTGTGTCTCTAAAAACCCTCTTGCTGTCTCTCCAACTCTCCTGCAATGAGGTATCTTGTGCATGCTCTCTGAGGCAAATACGTTTGGGGAAGAGATTTTAGCCATGTCATGGGCTGCCAGGAGTTGCAGGAGCAGCTCCTCCTGCTCCTCTGGGAATAGATATTGGACCTCTAGATCCTGAAGGCAATAGTAGGCAAAATGGTCCTGTGCACCGCAGCGTTGGCACAAGAACAGGAGGGGTGCATGCTGCTGAGAGGTATTCATGTCCATTGAGGCATCCAAGAGTAGTGCAGGAGGTGCTAGAGGCACTGCCAACAATGTTGTTGGGGTAAGAGTGGTTGGTTGGTGAGGGAGCGTGATAAGAAGGCATATGGACAAAGTGGAGGCTGTGGCCTTGTAGAGGTCTTGCTTGAGCTTTATAAGCTGCTATTGCTCCCAAGCTACCCAGTACTACAACAAGACCTGATTGTCTGCTGAGTGTCTCTTCACAAGGTTATTGATGCACTTTATTAGGACCAAATGAAGCCCTTCCTAGAAAGTGAGGCAGAATTGTAGGCCGTCAGAGTATTCAGCCTGCTCTACTAGCATGCAGAACAAGTCAATGTACTTGTTCAAGAATTGCTTTCCTTGGCTATACTGATTCTTGTCTTGCAAGACCAGTGCAGCAGTTTTGGCTAGGTTCTGGAGAAAGAACTTGTCCTGTAACTCCTGTTTGAACTTGGCCCAGTCTGCAAAGCTTCTGACACCACCAAAGCATTGGAAGACTCTCATCACATAGGTGGCTGCCTGTTCTGACTTCATATAAAACAGGATCCATGCAATCTTCAGCTTGTCAGAGACAAAGTTGTCACTGCAGAGTTGGATGTAGGTGTCAGGTTCTGCTGACCTGGAGGCTCAGCAAGTCTGGGTGAGGCCTTACAAAGCAGACTCAGATGGATATAGACACAAGCAGGGTCTGTCAAGAGCCAGGGGTGTGCGTTGGAGCATAGGAGGTGTGCCGAGGTCAGAAAGAAGTTAGGCAGAGTGTGATGGGACATACAGTGTGAGGCGCAAGCAAGAAGTGAGCGCCGGAGCAAAATATACTAAACAAGAGAGGTCCGGGACAATTGGTAAATAGATGGACGTTGATAAGCCGCTTGCTAAGCTCAGTGCACTAGTGCTATTTTTAGTGACTTACATTTTGCAGCTAGCACAGATCAAACTCAGGCTACAGGACGCGACGTGCAGGATCATGGGATTTAGCGACCACCTGACTTGGTGGTCAGATGACAAGTTACTGGTCACATGGCAATCACAAGACTTGGCGACCACGGGATTTTAGCGACCACCTGACTTGGCAATCACCTGCTACTCACCTGACTCCAGCCTGGCCCCCTTTCAGGTTCCCGATCAGTGATAACTGCACCAGAGCCTTTAGTGACACCTATCAAAATCCAGTGCTTCTCAAAGATTCAACGTCAGATCACTTTAGCGATGCTTAGCGACAGGCCCCTTGATGATTTCAGATATTACCAACGCTTATAGCTTATCTGGCGCCTAGCAACTTACGCAAGACAGACCCTCTTGATGGTTTCAGGCCTTAACAGTAGTCTCCATGCATTTGGCCTCTTTCACTGCTAAGATGTTGAGTTAACGCTTGCCAACCTGACAGACGCTGTCGCTTAGCAACTTTCACGTTCCATCATACTTGTCTCTATTTTTCTTGATTGATTAATTAGCAACTTTTTAGTTTAATTACCACAGTGACTTGGCGCCTATAAATACTGTACATATTTTGTCTTAGCCATCATTGAATCGTACGCCCCACAGTTCAGATTTCATTTCAGCGCATTTTAAGTCCTCAGAGTTGCTAAGTGATACAGTCTTGCCAACTTCACCTCGCCAACTTTGTCTACCGACTTACGTCTTACGGTGCCATATGGGCACATCATCGCCAACGTTTACGTTGCTAGATCTTTGCCAACTTCTAGCACCCTAGCGCCTTGCAGGCTTTTGACTTAGATTGCTAAGCAACCAGTTTATTTCTCTAAGTTCAAATCCCACTAAAAAGACTAGGCTTCTGGGACCCTGCCCAGGACTCTCTTAAACACTAGCAACTGCCTGATGCTACTCATTCGTGAGGCGCTAAGTTTACCATCTACAGGACAGTGCTTAGCAACTTTTGGGCGTCATCAACGTGCCGGCGGTTGTTTTGTGGCATGGGAGACACAAAGTAGGTTTGTGCAGTTAGAGTTTTAAGGTTAGATGGATGCAGAGCCAAGTGGTAAGGAGGTGGAGCTGCGTGGAGCCAATTAGGTTGAAGACTGGGAAGGAGAAAGCTGAAATAGAGAGATGAAAGGAAACTGAGCAGAAAAGAAGGCAGGAAACTAATAGATTGGAGACAGAAGTATAGAAGACAAGGTACAAGAGATTTGGAGACGAATACAAGACGATACAATAGAGACAAGTGCAAGACATTGAAATGTGACAAGTATGAGACTGACAAGACAAAACCAGAAACAAGGCAAAAGATACTAGGAATATTTAGGCAATATCAAGACTACTGTATGAGGTGCTATGGTAGTGCTTATATACTATGGTGTGCTGAGGTCCGGTCCTAGTACCGGGTCCGAAGATGGATTCTGGGGTTTTAGTGATGGCCCAAGAGATATAGGAGTAGACAAAGGAGGCCTACAGGTGTTGGATCAGGGTGTGGCAGTGGCATCATTGCTTTAGGAGTCATGGCATTGGTGCTGCGCAACTGATGGGAGCACATGCAAGGCGCAATGCAGTGAATGATGCACGGGGTGCCAGGCTGATCTGGAGTAATGCATGATGCATTGAATAATGTGTGATGATGCATGATGCAGTAAATGATGGGCATGATGGGAGGAATGATGCAGGTGAGGTCGCCTGTCATGCCAGTGATGTCCAGGGAGCTGTCAGAGAAGGTTGGTGATGTCAGAGGACAGGTCCTTGGACCGTCCACTCTAGCCTTGCTTAGTCTGTGTTGACATTGGCACCCACATCTAGCCACCATCCAGACCGCTCCGGCCCTATCCTGCTCCATCTCTGTCTTGGCATTGACACTTGACAAGTCAGCTGGTCTTCAGACCCACTCTACTTGCTGGCAGGCCTTTATGCCATTGGCTGGCTTACTCATGCTGACTGTTGCTTACTCATTAGTGCTTAGTACATACCGGCCCTATTAGTCAATACACCGTAGTCATAGTGTATCCAATGTAGTATATAAGTAGGACTGATGGATGGAACATCCCCAGTCCTAGCAATAGCATTGCTTCTGGGTCTATACATTAGCATTACTATGAGCTCCTCAGTGACAACCTTGCTTTCTGCTCTCACCCTCCTGCTCCACCCCTTGTTGGTGGCCTGCCTTCTTGCCTGCTAGTTGCTTGTTACTGTGCTTGCTTGATACTCGCCTCACTTAGTGGTTGGCTTGAGTGGTTGATGTGTCTGTCTGGCTTTCTACAATAGAGCATCCCCTTACAAGTGATGTCCTGGGGGGGCCCTGGATACATGGTTACTATTGTACATATTGAAGATTGCTGAGCATGGTATATTAGAGCACTTTCATGCTGGAAGAGAAGATTGCATAGTGCAAGGGCATTAAACCAGTGGAGTAGGTGGCAGGGGGTCAGCTGCTGCTGGAGTGAAGTGTTTAAGAAGCATGTGGAGGGAGTCAGAAATGGTTTTGGTATTTTGGCAGAGGTGGGTGAATTTGGCAGTGTGTGTAAGCAGATGCTCAGTGTCCGACTCACTGGACCTAGTCAACGTGAATGGAACAAGCTAAGATTCAAAAGTCAACTACTTTTTACCTATGACTATCCCCTATATATATGGGTTCATTCCTTCAAGGTTTAGCACTACGTTATCACAATACAATCTCGCAATCACCCAAACTCAATCAATCTCTCTTGCTTGCATTGTAAGCACATGCTTACACTCACCCACACTCTGAAAAATTTCTACCTCACGTCTTCCCGTGAACTGATGAGTGCCCTTTCTCCGCCTTCCATACATCCAAGGCAACTGTGTTGTCCAATTCTTCACTGCTCTTCCACTTGTTGTGATCAGGGCCAAACTCACGCCAACGTATCAAATACTGCTTCCCCCTGCTCCTACGCCTCTTGTCAATAATCTTATCAATGAAATGTTCCTCTTGGCCATCCTCTGTTAAAATTGGACCTGGCATCTCCCATGCTCTTGAGGAGAACAAAATGTCATCATTTGGGACATGCGGTGCCAACAGACTAGAATGGAAACAATTCAGGATCCCCATACTTGCGGGTAAGTCCAGAGCATATTTCAAAGACTCCGGATAAGCCTCCGTCATGGCATGAAGGGCCATCTTGTCATGGCATGAACTTTGTGACACGTCCATCCTTCTTTTGCATATATTTGCACCTACAATTTGCCGTCGACAGCATTACCCTGTCCCCAACCTTGTAGGCAATCTCAGGTGCATGATGCATATTTGCATGATGGGCTTGATTGATTTTTGCAAATGTGAGATTATCCATTGCTGCCAAAAAAATATCCCTTGACTCAAGCCGCAACTTGATGTGCGAGCTCATCCGCAGGAGATCCAACTTCTGGTTGCGGGCACAGTGGCATTATTCTGATGCTCCGTCTGTCTGAGGATGGAAGGCTGTTGACAACTTATGCTTAATCCCCATGAGCTTCATCAACGCTTGCCAAAAACTTGATGTGAACAGCTTGTTGCGGTCCATGATGATCTCATAGAGCAACCCATTCTCGCAGTACCAGTCCCTGAAAAATATTTCCGCAAACTCCTCTCCAGTCTGACAGGATCGTGTTGGTGAAATTCAAATTTCTGCTTCTGCACAACACGTTATTGAGACAAACTGGTCAAATCCTTGATCCACCGATAACGGGCCAACAAAATCCAACATCACAGATCCAAAATGGCTGTCAGGTACCGGTAATGGATGCAACAGTCCCGCTGGCTTCAACGTACGGCTCTTGTTCCGTTGACAATCTGCACACGACGGTATGTACCCCTTCACCAAGTCCCTCTGCATGTTTGGCCAATCAAGGCTGCATATGATTTGTCCACCCCAAAATAGCTGAGCTCATCATGAGCCACCCGGAATAAGCTCTCTCTGAGGTCCTTGTACTTGGGCACCACAAGTCAACCCCCCACATAGAGTAATTCATTCTTCTTCTCCACTTCTGCCGGCAACATACCCCGAGCTGCGTCTGCCAACAATTGTTTTGTGTAAGGGTCAACCTCATAACCAGCCTTCATCTCCTCCAGCGTAATTTCATCCCCAACACTATCAAAACCTCATTCACCACCACTGGATCTTGCTCAGGCATGCATGACAGCGCATCAGCCACCGTATTTGCTTCTCCTGGAATGTAATGAATCTTATAGTCATACTGAGAAAGGAATTCCATCCACCGTGCTTGTCTCTTCAACAAGTCTTGCTGCGTGTCAAAATTTTGGAGCATTCTGTGATCCGTGTAAATCTCAAAGTGAGTGAGTGCCCAGTAAATCCGTACGCCACTTATGCAATGCATGAACAATTGCAAGCATCTCGTGTTCATGTGTAGGGTAATTTTTCTCCGTCGCTGTCATCTGTTGCAATTTGAATGCCACTGGACGTGCGGATTCCCATGTCTCTCCAAACAAGAGAACTGCACCTATACGTTGTTTGCTTGCATCACATGTAACAAAAATCTTCTTATTCCCAGGATTTTTATTATCAATTGTTGTTAGGCAGTCCTGACTCAGCACCAAGCACTTGATGCTGTCAAAAGCCGCCTGATGGGCCTCAGTCCAGGGAGGGAACAACGAATTACACTCCTTTCTTGTCAATGGTGTTAAGAACGAGGTGTGCTCCGCAAGTGCTGGCAAAAATGCGGCGACATAACGCACAAGACCTAAGAACTGCTGAACATGTTTTGCTCTCCAAGGCACTGGCCAGTTGGTAATCTTTTCCACCTTTGAGATATCTGCCTCAATACCCCTCTTCAAGATATGATGTCCCAAGAAGTTGATCTCGGTACAGAAAAGATCACTTTTCTTCAAGGAGCAATATAACCGAGCCTCTCGCAGGGCCTTCAAAACCATCTCCACATTTTGGACGTGTTCTTCAATAGTTGTTGACCAAATAATTATGTCGTCCAAATAGACATGAGAGATTTTCCCAATGTACTCATGTAAGACTAAGGTAACACGGCGTTGCTGAGTTGCAGGGGTGTTTCTCAACCCCATCGGCATCACTACCCATTTCCACAACCCAAAAGGAGTCAATGTTGCAGTGTACTTGATGTTGTCAGGGTGAACCAGAGTCTGGAAGAAGGCATTTGTTAAATCTATCTTCTCCCAGTACCGAACCTTCGGCCATGTACAGTCTGCCAAAATGTCATCTATGCGAGGTAAAGGGAAATTATCTGGCACAGTTTGCGCATTCAGTCTCCTATAATTATTAACCCATCTCGGTGGAACCAATGAATTGGATTTGAGAATAACAAAAGATGGACTTGCATACTGCGAAGATGAGGAACGGATCCGCCCTGTGGCGGCATGTTCCTCAATAAGCTTCTTCCAACCATCTTGGTACTTCCGTGGACATGAATAAGAACAAGCCACCGAAATTTTTGCTAAAGGCTTGACCTGTATGCGGTGATATACATCTGTGGGTAGCTTGTTGGCATGAGGTATATCTGGAGGGAACTGCATCTGAAAACGCTGTTTCATCTTTGTATCCATCGACCTCAACCTATCCTCAAAGGCTAACTGTTCCATCCAGGTGTGAATAAGCCCAACAATCAAGGACTCCCCTGTCGACACGTCCTTGCTTAACTCCTGAAACTCCTTTGACTTCTCCATGAAAAGGGCATTAAGTTCTGAGAAGACCTTCTTCCTCTCATGTCATGTCTCCTTCTGACCTTCTTGCACCCACATGCACTCTCTTCTTGCATGTTCTTTCTCCATTTGACACTTCACATGAGGTTCTAACTTGGCTTTTTCGGCTACCTGCTGCATGAGATCTGGCAGATTTAGTAAGTCAAAGCCTGATGTCTTATCAATAATTGTTCTGCCATCCGGATCGATGACCAGTTTATTCCTTGAAAGGAAAGATAGACCCAGTACCACCTCCAAACGCAAGGTGGGACAGATAACAAAGACTTGGGACCTTGAGGTCCACTGCGAACAAGGCGATATAATTACAAGTTTCACGTATTGCATCAAAAGAATTTCTTTGTCCTTCACACCTCCTTTCACAAATGCCCCCAATACCCTTAAAGGTCTCACCAGCTGCTTCGGCTGTAAACCTAGTCTATCCGTGAGCGTCAACAAAATCAGTGCTGGGGGAGATCCTGTGTCAATTAGCGTGTTTGCAATCCAAGTAGGCGCAATGGAAAGAGCCAATACCAGGCAAGAATAGGTGATGTGGCGAGGGAGAACATACTCAGATCCAGCTTTGCTGCTGTCTGCATCTGATACTTCATCAAAAACCGCTGCCACCATGACCACATTAACTTATGCTTGCTGTACTCTGCAAGTGTCAACATCCTCTCCTTGTCCGGACACTCCCGGGCACAGTGGTCCACATAAACTCGCCTACACTGGTAGCACCCTCTGTGCTCATCCAAGATCTTCTGCTCCTCCGCTGTCAAGGCATATACATGCACACGCCCTCCCATCCCTGCACCAGCTTCTTTGCCTCCCTGACTCTCTCCTCCTTTTGCCCCCGTCGTAGCTTTCAACGTGTTCAAAGTATTCTTCAAGTGCGCCTTTGTTGAGGCTGCAATCAAAGCTGCCAGATGATGGCTGATTTGGGCCTTGCACGCCGCTAAAGCAAGATCGAGATCAGACAGGGTGCATAGCCACTTGGAAAACTCCTTAATCCCGTTGTAACACTCATCCTTATTCCCAATAGAATAATCGCGGCACAAACCCTTGTGACAGTGAAGTAGTAAGTGATCACACATCTTGTCCAAGGGGATATGGAAGCACAGGTTGGTACTCAACATATCATTTGCTTCTCTGATGCCACTCACCCACTCCGCAAACCTTTTGTCCTCCCCTTGCTTCTTGGTCAAGGCTTGAGCCGTCTCCCACTCCCAATTTGTTGCCAACACCTTGCCTCTGAGCCGCAAAGGTGAGGCCCCTCAGTTCTTCTTTGTTTTCTCTAATCCAAGCCCAGACATCACTAGAATCAATATTGTATAAGACCTTCTCGACCTGTTTCTTGAACGCAATGCCCTTGTGACTGAAGTATTGTTTGGCGCTATGCTCAAATGCATCCAACTAACACAGGCAATGGAACCTTGACCTATGATCGGTGCATGACTGGCCGACACCTGCGTCACTTCAGCCATGTATACTGACCCAAACATAGGAGGCATAGTTGCTATAATGTGCAAAACACAATGATCCATGGTAGAAGACAATTTAGAGCTGGTTGAAGATGGAGGTGAGCCAAGGGTGGGGGATGGTCATGGTGTCTCAGGAAGGTTTGTCAAAGGGGGGGCCTCAGATAATGAACCATGCGTGTCTGCTGGAACTAAGGATGTCAAGTGCATGTCTGATCGAGAGCATGGACAAGAACGTAACCCTGGCATGAGACCCTTCAGTTGAGAACGGGTGCAAGTCAGATTGTTGTTGAGGAGCAAGTCAAGAACTGAGAGTGGTCAAGAAAAAACTGCCATTTCATGGGTGTTTATAACAGTTTCCGAATATGATAAGATTCCTATGTGCCAATTCAATCTCATCCCTCCCATCCCGGGAGATTATCCCAATGTACCCCAGTGACAAGAGTTGCACTAGAAGTCCGTGGTTTGCGATCCACGCTAATCCATTTCTGTTCTCTCACTGACATGGTCGTAGGTATGTGTTGTTCGATTCAAAAAAAAAGTATAAGCAGATGCTTGGTGTCCAACTCACTGGACCTAGTCAACGTGAATGGAACAAGCTAAGATTTGAAAGTTGACTACTTTTTACCTACGACTATTCCCTATATATATGTGTGCGTTCCTTCAAGGTTTAGCACTACGTCATCACAATACGATCTTGCGATCACCCAAACCCAATTGATCCCTCTTGCTCACATTGTAAGCACATGCTTACACTGTGCTGTGTTAAAGAGGCTTGAGTAAGTTGCACCTGCATTTCTAAATGAAGCAGGCGGATCCAAGCTTCCAAAACAAGGCTCAATGTCTTTTATAACCCATACTCCCTGATAGCCCATACTTTTTGGCTTCCATGGACAGGCCATGGGTTATGAGGGAGTTGACTATACTCATTGATTTATATTTTTAATTTCATTTATATCTTATTTAGCAATTTTATTTATAATTTAACTTTTGATTTGAAGATTGCCAAGGATTGCCAAGGATTGCCAAGGAGTGGCTTGGACATTGCCAAGGGGGATTGGCATCAGCAAGAGGGTTTTTTTTCTGTGAAAAACCACATGGGGTCTTGCAATATATATAGAAATTTTGGTTAAAATGTAAGCAAACGTTTTCACCCTCTATGTGCCTACAGCTACAATGTTGTGTTCTATCAGCCATCTAAGTCCTTTTTTAGATTTTTTTTGAATTCTGGATGAATGACAATCATTGAATAAAGTATGTAATCAGGCACATTTGATGCAGGTTCAATGCTCATGTGAAAAACTCGGATCCTCTTAACTGTTTAAACTGTTTACAAACCATTTACTTAAATGAGTTGCATTCAATCAAAGGCACACCTCGTCAAAGAATAAATTCATACACATTACATCTAACTAAGACGTGGCTGGGTCTTGGCGGTAGTAAATTTGCTTAATCCAACATTTGGTTATCATTGCAGTTATGGATTGTTGTAGCCCCGAGTAAAGATTGTACTTCAGGACACAGATGGTGAGACTTCAAAAATAGACGTTCGACAGAAACACTTGTGCCGGGGATGGCTAGAAAATCAAAATCACGCACCATATGAGCAATCACAGGAAATTCGTGCTGATAGAGCTGTAATGTGAATATTCTAGTGAGAGAGCCCTATCAAACATCATGCCAACATCCAACTGACCTTCCACCAGAGCAGATGAGTGTTTGAATCATCACACCCAAACACATTTGGTGTTGCCAAAAACCTTTCCAACACACCAGCCACCTCCAAAACTGGTCGCGGGCAAGGGTCTTCAAGACATCACGCGCACATTCACTAGCCTTCCTCACGTGGACCATTTAAAATTACCGTTTGTCAAGCGTTTGTTTACTGTTTACTGTGGATGCTAAACTAAACGGTAAGAAGTAAACAGTTTTACTGTGAACAAACTAAATGGTTGGACCCTTATGTTGGTCACACTATTAGACTTGCTGCTCTTACATCAGGTTCCAACATTGGAGTGGGATGGCCTTGAGCTCCAGCAAAGAATGAGGTGGAGCACAGGGTGGGGTCTTTGCCTGACATGAGCGGGTGGTCACGGGGTCCAAGTTTTTCTCCTTAGCAACCACACCGTCGTGTCTCCTTGTCGCGCTCATTTTAGTCCCACGTCGCTTTTTCTTCATTCCCTCTCACTAAAAAGCTACCGTTAAAATAAGATAGTTTAAAACACTTCAGTCAGAAAATCTTTTGCTATGATAACAATTTTTGTAGACCCCAACTCAGAGGTCCCCCCGAATTTTATGTCCGATGAGCACAGGTTTGCAAGGGAGGCCGTAACACATGGAAGAGATGAAATGTCGGACAAACGTGCGACAGAAATCCTTCTAGAGAGATGGAAAGTTAGCTGGGAAAGGAGAAAAGAAAAATGGGTGGAAGAAAGAGC